>LTAE01002404.1:0-24933 GCA_001647135.1 Pontederia paniculata | reverse complement strand
CCCGCTTGTCTTCTCACCAAGACTCCGACGTCCTTTGTCTTCACTTGATGCCAACCGGTCGCCCGCACTCAACCTATGATCGACCACTCATCCACCTGCCTTTTGCTTTGGTCGTCCACTGTCTCCACCCTCAGCCCTTTGGACGTCCACTCTCAGCCTTGAAAGTCTACTGGTCGTCCACTTTCTCCACCCTGAGCCCTTCGGACGTCCATTGCCTTCATCCTCAAATCTTCGGTCGTCCGCTCTTCAACCTCAGGTGACCTCTTCTCTGCTTAGCCAAGACTTCTTCTTTGGCTAAGTCTTCTCTGGGCGTCCACTTCTACTTGGACCGCTCGTTCTACATCTTTAATTAGAGAGGTGCTGTCTCTGGTCGCCCATTTCTCATCATCGGGTGACCTCTCCCGTTAGGCTCTTTACTTTGGTCGTCCTTCCTTTGTCTTTGATCGACCGATCAACTTTTGAACTTGAAACATCCTGATATATAAATCAGCTCAATAAGTTCATTAGTACAAACTAAGTTCCCTTACAAATTTGTGATCATCAAAACATTCTCAGGATCCTAGATTCAACAGTGAGGGGAATCAATTGAAAGTAGAAATAATTTTTTTTATTTTTAAAATAGAAAATGCATAAATTAAAAGAAAGATAAATCTAATTATGGGGTGACACCAGAACCTTGGGTTCAATTCTGAATCTCACACATACGCTCTTTGACGTGAATATCTAAAAAGTCACATAGGCCCTTACACCACGGGTCAAGGCAACTCCGCTCTCGTGGTGATTGCTTTACCCTTCATCTTCTCACTCTCGTGGTGAAGACTCAAGGCTTGACCAAATGTAATCTGGCCATAGTCACACACATTCTCTCTCTCTGAGAGGAGAGTTCACCATCATAAAAAATTAAATCTTGACACACAAGTTTCAGAGGGGTACCGCCTCTCAGCGTGCACTGACCTCTTTTCCTATGGGGACCTAAAGGTTCAGCTAAAGTACTCTCTTAGGTCATAGCATAACTTCGCTCTCGCGGTGATCACCTAATCACCAAGCCTCCACTCTTGTGGCGTATGCTCGTGGGCCGACTAAGAGATTAGTTTCCCAAGTTACCTATCAAGCCTCTCTTGAGGTCAAGGTCATAACTCGGTTCCCTTCTCTATCCAAATCTATAAGTCAATTCAATATTGTTGTTGCTCGCTCCGGGTCAAACTCCGGAGGTAAGGGCCGACTCCCACCATACCCCTATCTCAGAAGGTATATCCCGGACTAAAATTTTCTCAAACTTCATCACTAAGGGGGCGTTTACCTTCCGGTAATATTTGTAGATTACTGGTAATCTAAAGTTAAAATTACCTGGGCCCAAGAGATTACCTTGTTTACTTATTTAATTCATAGGCAATCTGGGTTGCCTAGCAATGCAGATTGCAAGTGGTAATCCACATTACCTATGATGGGGGTGTCTATCCAGATTACCACCTAAGTGATAATCTTATTTATATTAGTTTCCCTATTTACCCTTTTAAATCTTTCATAAATAAAACATAACACAATAATAAATTATCATATAATAATAACAACAATACAAATAATAATAATAATAATAATAATAATAATAATATTATTATTATTATTATTATTATAAATTAATTATCATAATAAATATTATTTAAATAATATTATATTATTATGATCATATTATGAATTAAATTATAGCACTAATTAGTATTTATAAGTATTATTAATTAGATTAATTTTTTTATAAATTATTATTAATTATAAAAAATATTTTATTATTATTTCAATTTGAAGGGTATTAATTACTTAAATTCATTAATTTACGACTTCATAATTTAAGTTGATAAATTTTAATTCAATAATACAAAATTTTTAACTTAATAATATTTATGAAAGGTATTTTGGTAAAATTATGTATATTATTTAGTAATCATTTATATAAGTAAATATGATATTCTGAATTATGACTTGGATTACTTATATATAGTAAACAGGGTAATGCACATTACTGGTAATTTAATAGGTGGTAATCTTTCTGTCAGGTAATGTAAATTAGTAGGTAATATTAAGAGGTAATGCAGTAAACGCCTCCTAACGTCTTTGCTCATTGTGTGAAGGTGGCAATACTATATGGCATTTGCGGACGGTGCACACTTGGGAAGAATTAAGCAAATGACAAGAAAACACAAAACACAAACAATAAACCACAATTCATATCGTGAGATCAAGTAGGCGATATGGAAATGAAAAATTAAGACATTAGAACATATAAGATAAGAAATAGAGGTTTCCTTAGGATTCCGGTGGTAAGAGTCTAGTCGGACATCCTGGGGCTAATAGTTACAAGTCCAAAATAAAGTCAGCATAGTTCTTGCCGAAATATAAACTAAGTAAGCACAAAAGAGATTAAAACTCCAGCATCCGTCCTTCCTCCCCTCGGTGTTCTGCATCTCATTTTAAACAATTTTTAGCCTTGTGCTTCAAGCCGGCAGTAAACTTCCCAAACTATCTCCAACATCTCAGTCCAAACTGTTATGGCAAGTTGGATATCGGTTGTTATGGCAGGTAAAATCTTGATCTGAGCTGTTATGGAAGATGAGATCTCAGCCTGAGCTATTATGACAGTAAATCTGGATTGTTAGTTATCATGGTCCCAACTGTGACAAAGAAGGAAAGAATTTGAATTTCAAATGCATAAAACAGGAAAGTTAATTATAATCCTTCTCAAATTCGTTCCAAATTCCAGAATTCAAATATAAAGATGCTGAATATTTAAAATGTAGAATATAAATATAAATCAGCAAATAATGTTTACAAAAATAGAGCTTTGGACTAACTTTTAAGAGGTTGGGTCCAGCTTTATGGGTATATATTTTCTTGTCATCATGACCTTTATTTTTGTTTCTCCTCCTATTTTTTCGTGACAAGAGCGTGTGCAATATCTTTTCTCAAGCTCTTCCTCCTTATTTTTTTCATTGAACAAATAATCTTTAACCATTCAAAATGATACAATATCATTGGAAGTAAAGTTGTTGAGTACTATCATAAAAAAATTTATATAAAATTTTTCATGACTCTGATAAAGAACTTAGGAGTATTAATTCTTACATCTCATCGCTAAGAGCTATCTTCATTCCTCCTAATTGATTTATTAAATCTTTAAATTCATTCAAGTATTTAGTAATAGAATTTCTATCTCGAAATTATAAATTCACCATTTTTTAATCACAAAGACTATATTAAATAGATAAATATTTTACAATGAAAATGATACAACACCATCAGAAGCAGAGTTTCTGAGCGCTATCACCAAGTTTTTCCATGACTCTAGTCATAAACTTAGGAGGATTAATTCTTAAATCGAACCATCAAGAGCTATCTTCATTACTCCTAATTAATTTATCAAATTTTAAGATTCACTCAAGCGTTCAGCAATAGAATTTTCATCTCGAAATTTTAAATTCACTAATTTTTCGATCACAAAGACTATATTCTGAATTATATTTCTTTCATATAAGTCTTACCATTTTTTTCATATAACTTGTGTATTTGTCTCTTTAGCAACGTGATGGGAAACACACATCAATAAAGTGCCTAATCATTCTGAGAGTCTTTCTGTGCATTTTTTTCTAATTATCAATAATTTTTAATATTGGCATATTATCTCCTAATTCAATATCAAATAAATCTTTGTAGTAAAGAACATCCTCCATCATTACTTTTCAAAATGAATGATTATTTGACATCAGTTTGATCATCCTACTGAAATAGTTTTCCTCAATTTAATTCACACAAAAGGAACGTCCAAATACCTCGCTTTGATATCACTTGATCTGAATTGTCCATCATGTTTCTATGTATGAATTAAACAATTCAACCGAATATTGTGCGCATAAAATAATATTAAAAAAAAGAGATCAAATTTTACATGAAAGAACCCTCCACCAAGAAGGTAAAAACTCATAGAGTAATTTTACTATATAAAAAATGAATTACAAAGTCTTTCAGATTTTATCTAAAAACTTGAAATAATAATAATCCAATAAAAATAAATCAAAAAATATCTTCTAAAATATCATGAAATAATAAACATGAATGATATCACCTAATTATTATGATTTTGTGTGATCATAGTACCAAGAAACCTTCAAAGATTTTATCAATTTGATTTTGTTCTTGATTCCTTGATCTAAAGAAGATTTTTTCTATCTTATCAAAAGCCCTTTATTCTTCTCATTTATCCTCACTATCAAGAGAGATCAATTCCACCTTTTTTATGGCATTCGAAAAATGAAAATATAAAGAAAAAAACTTTTTTGTCTCTTTTCATATGCCTTAGCCTCCTCTTTTCCTTATTCCACATCTTTAAGGAGAAGCACTATGTATTTTAATTGGATAATATAATCCATTTGCAACTCAAACATCTAAGATAATTAGGTTTAATTTAATTTAACCCTATTTGGACCTTTCATGTGCTTAAATATATCAAATTGCTCAATAGAACAACACTTTCATATTTTTAATGAGAAACTAACTACCTTGAATTCAAAATATCAGACTCTTCCTCAATGTATTATAATTTTGCATCTCTTTTATTTGCTTATGGAACAACATTTTCATATTTTTAGTGCTCCTAATTATACTAATTGTTATATCTTCTACATTTGTTGATCATTCTACTGATATGTCACTTGCTTTAGAGAATGTTAACTTTTCCTCAATTTTTTGGAGATAATCAATTGGGGTGGATCTTTGAAATTGAACCTTTCTTAAACTTGTATAACAACTTTTAATAACTTTTGATCATAGTGACATCTTTTGCTTTTGAGCGCCTATAGTATAGTGGCATAAATGGATGTACATCAACAAACAACTTACTTCTAATTGGACAAATTCTTGTTAGCTTTGAATGTGAGTTTTAGTCCTTCATAGTTCGAATTGCACATCACAATGCAATTATCAAAATTAACTCAAGTTGGTTCTATGTTCAATCTTAATTTGAAATTCTCTCTTATTTGTCATTAGTCTATCATATTCCTTTCTTCTTTTTTGTTTTGTAACTCAAATCAGGAATAAGGTGTTGACATTTTAGCCTCGATCTCTAGTGTAGGCTATTAGTTTGGCCAAGTTATAAGAGAAGTTCTTGAAATCAGAATATATTCCAAGACCAATTTTATGGGCCCCAAGACACTCCTTTTATTTTTATGTCCAAACCAATGTCTATGTTTGTTTCATCTTCTACCACCTATGTTTCTAAACCTTTTTACACCTCATAATTCTTTGACCAATTCTTTTCTTCAACCATGTATACCTCCTTCTTTATGTGTTAAGCGATTATTTGCTTCAAAGATGTTGATTAGAAGGGAGGAATGCTTGTGCTATATATAATTATAATGAAAAATTTCACAAGAAGCATGTTTGTAATACTAAATTTTTGTTTCTACTATATAATGTTTCAAAGAAATTTGAAGATCTAGATTCTCCCAAAATTCTTTGGAAATAATTTGGGGGTGTTAATCCTCAAACCTTAAGATTAATATGGTTCTACTCACAATTTTATAAGAGAACCTATTGTTCCTCTATTTAGTTAGAATGTATTTCATTCTACGTACTTCAATGGAGTTGAAATGTGCAGGATGTTCACTAAAGTCGATATTAACATTCAAGGTTTACCCTTTGTGGATGATTTTTATGTTTTACCTAATGAGATAGTTGATGTAGTATTCGGGGTACGCTAGTTATAGAAAATTTGATCTTGTAATTATGGACTATAATAATTTGATGGTGGCTTTTGATTGACAATGACATAAGATATTGTTATTAGTGGTTGATTCTTTGTAGTCATAAACCATTACACATCAACTAAGGGAATGTTTTATATTCGTGATATTGTTACTTCTTTTCAATTGACCGTTGATACCAAAATGTGATCCACTTTTGTGATTTCTAGTGATTATTTTGTTGACAAGGTTTTGGTACAATTTGCTAAGATTTTTAATACTGCAATCTTTTATATCCTTTTAGAGATGTGCTTCATATACATTGGTTGTCAATAAGTCAACTTGTTCATGTGAAGCCTTATCAATATCCCCATTTAGAAATTGGTTTGGAGGTGTTGGATCAGGGAATTATTCGACATAGCATTGGTCCTTTTTTCTTCATTTTGTTGGTTAAAAACAAAGACAATAGTTGACATTTTTGTGTGAATTATAGGTCTCTTAATGAAATTATAATGAATGACAAATTTCCATTCCACCCATTTATGAATTGTTGGTTAAATTACATGACGTTACCATTTTCTAAGTTAGATTTAAGAGGTGATTATCACCAAATAAAAATGGCTTCTATGATGCGTCAAAATTGCTTTTTCACGCATAAAGGTCATTATAAGTTTTTAATCATGCTCTTTTTAAATTTCAAGTTATTATGAGCATATTATTTGTTCTTTATTTATGAATATTTGTCATTATCTTGCTTATGATATTATCATTTGAACTCTAATTTAGAATCTTATTTGTAGCATTTATCATGCAATGCCATGACTTCTATTTGAAGTATAGCAAGTGTTGTTTTGATCAAAATATAATTGGGTATTTTGGCCGCATTATCTTTAACGAAGGTGGGGACTAGATTTAAGTAAAGTTGATGCAGCTAGAAATTGATCTATGCATAAATCTTCAAGCAATTAAGGGCGTTTTTATTTTTTATTGGATATTATAGACATTTTATCAAGGTTTTCTATTTCAAGTCCCTTGACAGCCTTTGCTTTGATCTCTTAAACATTCTTTGATTTCTACTCCAATTCTTCCATTTGTATATCCAATAAGTTCATCTTGGAAACATATGCTTCTAGATATATTAGTTTAGCAATAAACTAACTCCAAGATTCAAAAAGCTTTTGCCGATATGAGATAATGGTTTGCTATTATTGAATTAGTAACAAAATGAAGAAAATATTTGTTGGAGTAACATTTTACTGTAAAAGTTGATCATAACATTTTGAAAGAGATCATAGGTCAAGTGACTCAGATCCACTACAACAATACTTGTCAAAATTTTATGAGTATGATTATTCTAATATACATAAATCAAGAGTGGAAAATAAAATTGCATATGTCTTACCAAGACAATATGCTTCAAAGAATCTATTTTTTTCTAACTTAGCAATGCTTACTTTCTATCTTATATATCAAGTTAAAGCTAAGAACTCTTCTAATCTTTAATTGAGGAGATTGTTGTCTAAGTATAACAACAAACGACTACTAGACCTGGTTTTATGGCTGGGAATAATTTATTATTTTAGATTGGAAAAAAAACTTTTGACCTTCTGCATATGCAATCATTCCATTTTTACTTAAATAGTTTCATTCTTCTTTACTATGAGGTTATAGAAAATTGATTAAAACTTATAAAAGATAAACTATTGATTCAATTGAGACAGTATCAAGAAATATGTTGAAGACTTTCTAAGAAGTTGTTACATATGTCAACAAATCAAGTATTCCACTTCTAGTCCTGCTAGTCTAATGAAGCCACTTCCTCTTCCTATTAGAGTGTGGGAGGACATCTTTATGGATTTTGTGAGTTCATCATGGCTACATTGTTGTCATGGTAGTAGTGAAAACATTATCGAAATACTATCACTCTGAATCCTTATTGCTATTACACAATCGTTAAAGTGGGCCAAATTATATGTGCACATGATAGTCAAATTGCATAAATTTTTAAGGACTATTTTCTTAAGTTCCTTTCGGAAAATTGTTTAAGCTCAATACTACTAAATTGTATATGAGTTTAAAATATCACACTCATTCAAATGGTCAAATAAGTTTTGCAATGGAAACCTTCTTTATGGATCAAGTATTCACCTTGATTTGAATATTCATATAGTACTTCTAATTCTCAAATTATTTTTTGAGATGGAATATGGTTGCAAACCACAACTATTCTACCTTATATCCGCAGTCATGCAAATGTAGAATATGTTGATGTAGAGTTAAGAGATAGAGATGAGATTCTTTGGATCCTTAAGAGGAAATTGCTTCTCAGCAGTGGATGAGACCTTAACATATTAGCATAGGGATGATAAGGAGTTTGTTGTTGGAAATCTGGCATTTTCTAAACAACCTTATAACAAGGTTCTCTAGCTCAATCAAGTTCTCTTATATTGGCAAACAAAAATTTTATGACCCATTTGAGGTCATTAAACTGGCCAGTTTGATGGCTTAACTTCTCAAGTTTATCCCATTTTTCATATTTCCAAATTAAAGAAAGCTCATTTCATTTAAGGTATTATTTAACTCATTGATATCTTATTGTTAAGGGTTATAATATATTAAGTCAACTTCATCCGACAAATCCTTGTCAGGTAGGAGGCACAAGAGCTTGAAGAGGCATCTTGGGACAATCATTCTTTGAGGCACAAGAGCTTGAAGAGGCATCTTGGGACAATCATTCTTTGTTCGCTCACAATTTTTCATACTTTGACCTCAGGATGAGGTCATTTTTGTCTTCAAAGGGGGAATGTTAAAGCTTCAAATATGAGGAAAGAGAAGAGAGTATAGATATTTGAATGATTTTGTAACAAAGTAAATAAACAAAGAGCAAAAGTAGGAATATAAATAATATGAATAGTTTTGAAGCCTCTGGATGCAAAAGCCTTGAACAAAAACATCACCGAGTACTTGGAAACATGTAATAAAATGTTATATATAAAAAGAGGAGCAAGGAATCAGAAAACTACTTAACCCAAAGTATTAGATGTTTTTTGTGTCTTCTTTCTTCTTTCTATAATTTTTTGGAGTTTTGGACCTCGAACACTACAATAGGGGATATGCATGACATTGGTTAGAAAGGAAAACATACAAGCCATGTCTAACCTATCACGTCAATCACATAAGCCTCTTATCCATTCTCATTCGATCATAGTTTATCAGAAGATGATATTAGGTTTAGGGTAAATCAGGCTCGAACTAATGGTTTCCACCATGTCAAGGTGCACTTTTGACAATATAAGATTCTAGAAGATTATTCAAAATTGGGTCAACATTTATTAGAAGTTGACAATAGAGTGTTTGCACCGGCCAAAACTCATGGTATGATTGTAATATCTACTTATGTACCTTATAGTTAGGAGATTGAGCTTCAAGAAATATTGAATGGTCTTCTACAATGGTAATTATTATACTATGGTGCCGCAAATTTGCAAGTTGATCCTAAGTAATCATGTTGTTCGTTGGATTTCGGAATGAAACACTATTGGACCAAATGACAAAGACAATGTTGACAAAAGGATGGCAACAAACTACTCTGCTCTAAGTTCAATTACTTTTAAGGAACCAAACCTATTAAAATAAGTAGAGATCTAAGAAACAGATATGATGGAGTTTACAATGTTATACCTCGACTCTTATGCCAGATCGGGTTGCCGCTATTGTTGAGCTCTGCAATTTTGAGTTCAACAGAAGAGGTGACCCCACTTGACCACCATATGGTGGTACTTAGGGGCCGGTCTCCACTCCTATAAGTAGAGGAGGTGTTGCTTCTTCCTACTTATCCTCCAACGAGATCTCAACCAACATAAATACAAAGAGAAATATTTTATGCCCAATTATGACAATTGTACACTAAGGAGAGAAGTTTAATCATTTGAAAAGTTTAGTTAACTATTCAAAACTAAAAGTTAAGAATTACATTCGGAAATAGATTAAGGTTCATATTGACATAAGTATTTGAATGCCGAATATAATCATGCAACATGAATAATTTTCTAGACATATCTTGGAATTTCTATAATTGACATATATAACCTAATTAAGAATTCGTTAAATAATTATTAAGAAATGCTATCGCATAAATGAAAAAAATATGTAAAGTCATTTGATATGTGCTTGACACGAAAAATGTTTGACACGCTCACTAAATTCTTTTGTTTCTAATTATTAAATTAAGAAAAAAAAGAGAACGAGGGATACTCCAAATATGTAGTGACGGACGGGATACGGGTCACTACCCTCTTCTCCCTCTTTTTATTTGTCCGGCAACACACTCGCCTTTTTTTATTGTATCATTTTTTTCTCTAATAAAATGGTTAAACATTATTTAATAAATAGAGAAATATAAAAATGAAAAAATTAAACAGATAAAGTTTAAGCTCGAAATTGACATGTTTTTTTTCTTAAATTTATGATTAATTTGAAATTTATCTTTTAGGGTGGTTCCTAGAAATAATCTAAAAGTTTACTCGAGAATTTATTTTATTATCTCCTGGTGCACTCGATAAAAAAACAGAAAGACGATAATAAAATACTTAAATTTGATTCGTAAAATGCTTAAATGATATTATGTTCCACACTCCAACCATAACATTCTTAATCAATAATTTTTTTTTTCAGAGGCTTATGAATCTAAAGAAAATCAAATTGAAAACTCTTGTTCTGATCTGACTAACTCACAATTAGCTTTGATCATACCCAAAAAAAATATTTACTTCATTACCTTATCCAACTTTTTTTTAGTATTGGTTCTCATTTGTATTGAATAAAAAGTCCCCTTGTATTGATTGAGATGGACTTGCAAATGGCATCTTCCTGGAATCCCCAGTTCCAAGTCTCTGTTTGTTATCTCCTACTCGCCAACATGTCAACGACCGGCATTATTTTATGCTCCACGGCCATATTTGCCGCAGCTGTCCACCTCCTCTCGCATCCTGAGACGCCCGTCGACGATCGAGAACGCCGCCGCGCGACCAACCAAACGATCACTGGAATTATCTTCGACGGTTTGGTGTCGAACGGATGGCCTTGAAGGTGCTCACCGCGCTCGACCAGGCCCGAACGCAGTACTACCACTTCAAGGCCATCATGATCGCCGGCATGGGCCTGTTCACCGACGCCTACGACCTCTTCTGCATCACCCCCGTCCTCAAGCTCATCGGCCGCATCTACTACGACGGCCGGGACGGCGTGCCAGGGGTCACGCCCCCGGCCGTCGTCTCCGCCATCGTCGCCGTCGCCCTGGTCGGCACGGTCGTGGGCAACCTCGTCTTCGGCTACTTCGGTGACCGTGTCGGCCGGCGGCGCGTCTACGGGTTCTCCCTCGCCCTCATGGTGGCCAGCTCGTTCGCGTGCGGCTTCTCCGTGGGCCGCACCCGCAGCTGCGTGCTGGTGAGCCTATGCCTCTTCCGGTTCGCGCTGGGCGTGGGGATCGGGGGCGACTACCCGCTCTCCGCCACCATCATGTCGGAGTTCGCCAACAAGCGGACGAGGGGCTCTTTCATCGCGGCCGTATTCTCTATGCAGGGCTTCGGCATCCTGGCGAGCTCCGCAGTGACCATGGCCGTCACCTCGGCGTTCAACAGGGCGGCAGGGGACATAAGCCCCATGCACACGCCGGAGGCCGCGGACTTGGCCTGGAGGATCATACTCATGGTCGGCGCCATCCCGGCGCTGTTAACGTTCTACTGGAGGATATCGATGCCGGAGACTGCCAGGTACGGACGCAGGAGTGCCTATGGTAATAGTTTGATAACCCCCCTTTCTTGTTGGCTGTTATAATTACTAATAATTATCATCCTGTCCCTAATGCATGTGGAGTAGTTGTAATTAACTTTGGGTTAATTTTTTGAAACATAATTAATTAAATTTAGGTAGATGCTCATCGTTTGTTTCAAAAGCTTATATAACTTCAGAAGAAACTTTTCTTTTTATGTTTATAATATTATATGGATGAAACATCTTGCAGCAAGTTCATTATGTACGGCATTAAATCATGAATTCTAAATGAAAAGAATAATTTAAGTTATCATTAAAATATGTGTGGGATTGTGGATGGACGATGCAGTTTATTTTATTTGGAGAATGGATGAGCGGCTAATATATATTGCATCAGTTGTGACGTACGTCCAAGATTAACTATTAGCTCTTGATTAAGTCTCTGGTCGAGGAGAAAAAAAATTGAGTCCACGGAACGAGCTCAGCGTTCCATTGGCTTCGTCCAGCAGACTACAGATGTTTAAGTCACAACGATAATTTATGCAATTTGTAATATCATGACGCATGTATATATCTTATTAGTTAATCGGAATAAACCAATCATATTTTTGTAGGATTATGTCTCTCTCTCCTAAAATTTTCTAGTTAATTTACTAAAATATATTATAGTATAAGAGTTAACAAGGATGAAAAGGTCCTTTCATGATCAGTAAAAAAATAATTATTGAGATTTTGATGGAAAAAGACTAGGCACGTTTAAATATCGAAATTTTTAAACTTTTACGTAAAAAAAAATTAATTTAAGCGTTATGGAAAGAAAATAATCTTTTTCATGATCTTATTTTCATGATCTTATTTTCATGATCTAATAAAATTTGACAACGTTATGGAAAGAATCAATTAACAGTTGTTAGATCCTAACCATGATCACTGGGTAACATGCATGTTGCAGATACACTGCTCTGATAGAGAACGACGTGGTCAAAGCCGCCAACGACATGGGGAAGGTGTTGGAGGACTTCAACCTCAGCATCTTCGCCGCCGACGCGGAAGTCCTGCACCGGACGCCGCGGACGGCGTTACCGTCGTCGCAACCAAGGCAGTACTCGTATAGCCTGTTCTCGAGGGAGTTCGCCCGGAGATACGGCCGTGACCTCTTCGCTTGCGCCGTGGCGTGGTTCATCGTTGACATCCCTTACTACAGCAGCACCTTGTTCCAGTCGCAGATCTACCAGCCATGGTTCCCCAAGCCCCAGAACGTCAATGCTTACCAGGAGGCCTACAACGTGGCCAAGTTCCAGGCCATCATCGCCGTGGCCTCGACGATCCCTGGCTACTACGCCACCGTCTACTTCATCGACCGCGTCGGCCGGCGAAAGATTCAGATGATGGGGTTCTTCTTCATGGGGGTGTTCATCTTCGCGATAGCCGGACCCTACGGCAAGTTCTGGCACGACGACACCGGGGTCAACGGCTGGTTCGTCGTCCTGTATGCCCTCACCTTCTTCTTCTCCAACTTCGGCCCCAACACCACCACGTTCATCGTGCCCGCCGAGCTCTTCCCGGCGCGGTTCAGGTCGACGTGCCACGGGATATCGGGGGCGTCCGGAAAGGTGGGCGCCATCATCGGGGCGCTCGGGTTCCTGTGGGCGTCGCAGGACACGCATAGGAGCAAGCTGAAGAGGGGCTGGAAGCCCGGCATCGGGATGAAGAACACGTTGATCATACTGGGTGGCGTCTGCATGGCCGGGGCGGTGCACACGTATCTCTTCACTCCCGAGACGAAGATGAGGTCCTTGGAAGATAACGAGGGCGTCGGGAGCAGCCACCAAAATGGTGTAGAAAACCTCAACGGAGGCGGAGGCCGGGCGACGAACTCGTCCAGCCCTGCGGTAAGCGAGCAGCCACTGCGGCCGTCAACTCCCCGTCTTCCTTTGTAGTTAGAACAGGGCTTAAGTAAGATATGTTAAAAAACCCCCAAAAGATAGTGATTCAAATTTAGTGAAAGGTCAATGGTTAATTATAGTTGTAGAATTCATGTAATGAGAGTTTTGATATGCTGCTTAATTCGTGGATTTTGCAGCAACACCAAACTTCCATCACACGTAATTGGTCTATAATTGAGAGCATAGCAGTGTAAAAATACACTAGTAACATAGACACTATATATAAAGAACATAAACACATAATCTATAATATGACTAAAGTTAGGCATATGATATTTCTAAGATAAGTCTTTTATTAGCATTCCATCGTTTTTAGTTTTTTTTTTAAAATTTTTAGGAGTTGTAAAAGCACTTCAATCCATTATTATCTCTATGAATAATCAAAGCACCATATTATTATTCAATCACTAAAGGACCCACTTAACCCTCTCATACAAGTGAGGTCATCAAGCATTAAATTCCCAGCCATTCCAAAAGTCATCAATTGAAAAAGGTTAAATTATTTCGCCGCGCAGTCTATTATGATGATACAGGGAAGACTTTTTCTCTTCGTTTTCTGAGGTTTGATGGATATTTGGACTGAGAGAGAGGTCTCTTTTTTTGCTGGTGTGCTACAAGGCCACTTGGTCAAGGTTGTTAAATTTGAGAGTTTAAATAGATTCATTCTCTGTCTTGTAAACTCGTATCGTAAATTCGTATAGTAAATTCGTAGAGTTTATATTTCAAACAAATTAAATTATACAATAATTAATATGCATCTACAATATAAAATTATGTGCATATTTAAGATCAAATATATAAAAATTAATATTTTGCATTAATATGACATAAATATAAAGGAATGAAAATAAAAAATATTACTTCTAACTATTATGTAACTAACAACTTTATAAATTATTAAGTTAAAAAAAGTAATGAAAGATAAAATTGCAGTAAAATTGGTTTCAATAATTTCAACTCATAATATATTATCTGTGAACATCAGTCTTAATTATTAATAAGGTTAGTTAAAACAAAATATTTAATATTTAAGAATATTTTATTATACAAAATGAAGAGTCGTGCATATTCATATAGAATCGTACAAACTCGTAAAATCGTATAAACTCTATAAGAGTCTATATGAGTTTACATAACTTTTAAAATTATTTTTTAGTAGAATCTAAGAGTTTAAGTTATTTAAGAGTTTATGCCGACTTGACTCGTTTTGCTTACCTAAACTCTTAAACTCGTAAGAGTTTAAGAGTTTGACAATCTTGCTTTCGGTTGATAATTGGTAACTTAATTGGGGAAGTAACATGTGATAAGTATGCTCTAACATTTTTGAGTGAGCTATTCCCAGGATTCTATGGTGGGGTTTGATGGTTCTTGGGGTATTTACCAAGTTAGATTGATTCGATTAACTCGACGATTCGAATTGATCTAATTTTAATCGAATCGTTGATTGAGTCGAATTCAAATCAACTCGATCATAATTCGATCACTAATGAGACGGATATGAATTTTAATTTTTCGAACCCGATTAATCTGAGTCAATCCGATGATCCGAATTTTTATATACTTTGTTATTAAATTTGAATCAATTTTTTTATAAAAAAAATATATTACTTTAAAATTAATATATATTAAAAATGTATATTTTATATCCTTTAAAAGTATTACAAACTTTTGAAAAAATATATTTCTTTTTTAAAAAGATAATTAATGTTAAATATTATATAAAAATAATTAAAAAATATATAAAAAATAAATAAATTGATGATCTGATCCGATCCAACCTGACATAATGAAAATCGGATCAGATCAGATTTAGTGACTAATTTATCATCAACTAATCAAATTCAATCCGAACAAAATCAATCAGGTTGGATCAAATTTAGGATCGAGTCGAGTCAAACCCGACCCATGAACACCCTTAGCGGTTTTCAACATTGCTAATAATTAATTTAACTAATTAGTTTTAATCATATCTGAATGAACTAAAATAAAATAATGGATTGATTTTATAGCTAAATTACAACAAGGTTTGGTTAAAATGTGAGAACCAAAAAAGTAATAATTTATTTTATTGAAGATAATTTTTTTGATAAATTTAAAACTAATATTAATGAATTAATTTTTTTGTTGTATATCGAATAAATATAATAAAACATTGTTGCGAAAATGAGTGAGAGAAAAAAAATCATACGCATATGAGAATATCAATATTTAGCAAGGTTAAACTTTGACTCGGTTGTTCTTGAGTAAAAAAAAAATATATATTTATTCGAAATAAAATAATTACAAATAGAACACCTCAAAATCTCCTTGTAGGGAGAGTAATTAAGGATCCTCTGCCCCCTCTCTTGGGACTCCAAAAGGGTGACGCTAACTAGACGCCCAAGTAGAATATGTCTTTCAGAATATCAAATGAAAATTAACCAATGAAGATTATAGATGAAAATATTATTGAGATTAAATATTTCTCTTATATATGGTCTTTTGAATCATAAACTTCTATATTAGGTAGAAAACCTTAAATTTTAAAAATAAACATATTTTAAAATAAATAAGAGATAAAGTAGAAAATAAATAGGCTACATATCGCACTTCATATCTAAGCTCCTATAGGAAGTATAGTCGAATTCTAACAGATCCGCTCTACAACTTGATTCTTTCTATGACAATAGAATTGTTATATTATACCAACATATTCAGATAACATAATCTTTTGATTTGTCCATTTGTCTATAAATTTAGTTCTCTTGACCTCCTTGTCCAATTTGGACTTCGCGATTTTGCTCACTTGTAGATACAAATGAGTAGTATACATCTGTCTTATTGTAACACCCCTAAAAACACACCTTACCATGTGACAAAATATCATCTTGGAGATGCTAACACATCTATGCTACACTTTGACTATAAGTTTCACTATTTGACTAGTCAAACAAATGTGAAATGATTAAAATTAAAAACTCTTTTATAACATGCAAAAGTCAATAAACATAAAATGTCTTCAAACTAAATCATCACTAAAAATCAATCATCTATAGTTACAACTCAATAGAAGACTAAACTAAGAGACTAGACCAAGATCATTATCATACATGAGCAAGCACTAGTCATCACGAGCATCAGTCATGTACATGCCACCAATTAGAGGATGGTGGTGTTCTAGAATGAAGTAGACTTGGCTTGGCATATCACAAGCCGGTTTTATG
Source organism: Pontederia paniculata (assembly GCA_001647135.1). NCBI lineage: Eukaryota > Viridiplantae > Streptophyta > Magnoliopsida > Commelinales > Pontederiaceae > Pontederia > Pontederia paniculata. The sequence continues at coordinate 8,283 of LTAE01002404.1, read as the reverse complement.
GTGGTGTTCTAGGATGGTGCTACCCACGCCTAAACCTCTCTTGGCTTGTACCTCATGTTCTTCTTTTGGACTATCTTCGTAAGGAACTGATGCATGCCAATTTAGTCATATTTTTCATAGCATATTTAGTATGATTTTCGTTAAATTCATTGTCACATACATCATTTTAACCATCATTTCAATTTATTTTAGTTTTAAGAGTCAGAATCTACATAATGTCTTTATTTTGATGTCCAGGACACTTGGCGGCGCGACCGAGGAAGACCACAACAATCTGGACTAAAAATTGGAGGCCAAATTAATAAAAAAAATTGAAAGTCACTTCCGTGATAGGACCATTACGCCCGTGAGTGCAAGCATTAGTAACTTCGAGGTGACTTTGATATAAGGGCTCATGAGCTCTTAGGAGGTTCGCCAATAAAAGATTAGTGGTGACGCACAAACCACGATAGAGCCTACAAGAGGAAGAATGCTCGAGAATCTTTTTTGTTGCAAGACAAGGAGTAGGCCATGCAATAGGAACTAGGTAGCAGTTGTTCTACTAGTTCCCAGCAATGTAATGATATAATTTTGACTCCTAACTACGCAATGCATGAAGACCTTAATTTTCTTTTATTTATCTTGTTTAAATCCTTTCATTTTCTAATAGTAGTCCTTATAATCATCACAGGGAAGTCTAGGATTTTCAATGCAATATAGAGCATATATAAAAAATATTAGCCTAGCAAACCCGAGTCGTGTCTAATTTGAACATGGACCATGTTCTACAGCGTAAAAATACTTCGACATGTGAGGTCATGACACAGGCGTGTTAGACTTTGACACGGGCCATGTTCCATCTATGCAATGATTAATTTAAAATACTTTGATATGTGATGATGACACGGGCCACATTCACCCGAAATTTTGATTTAATATTCATATTTTATATTACTTTAAGGCACAACCCAAGCCGTGGTCAGGGCGACCAGGCCATGTGCTATCATCCCATTATTTAATTCTAATAATATGAAACACGATTCCTACGTACGAGTGACACAGACCACGTTCGAAATTGAAGTGGACTGTGTTTTGCAGTCGACGCGTCTTAGGGTTTCAACGTTGGACGGGGACCGTGGTCTGTGTTACAACCTCTCAGGCCGCGTTCGTGATTGACGCGATGACTAGGGTTTTACCTTACGGATGTGGGCCATGTCCGAGGTGGACGCGGTCTCTGTCCGGACCACTCAAGACGTGTTATCTTCATTTTTTGTTGATTAAATAAGTCCACATTAAATTCATAGAATTTTTTGTGATAATAAATTCAAATTAAAATATTATTCTAGTTATCTATCGAATATTAGAAAATCTATATAACATGGTAAAAACTATTCTACTCCTAGTATGCGTTGATCTATAAAGCATTTACATCTAAAGTGGATCTGCCTATGTACAACCTGTTTCATTGGATAGTTCGTTCTTCACATTCTAACAGTCCTCATCTTCTTTGTTTCATTGAATTTTGTGCTACTATCAATCACCTTCGTTTTTTGCTATGGAGTTTCAGTACAAGAATCTAAGAGAGAGGGGGAGAAAAGAAGATAACCTAACCTAAACATGAGAAAAGGGTCTCAAGTTCTTACCTCTACACTAAAGGAGAGAAGAAGAAGAAGAAGAAGAAGAAGAAGAAGAAGAAGAAGAAGAAGAAAAGAAGAAGAAGAAGAAGAAGAAGAAGAAGAGAGATTTTCCACTCTGACAACAGGGTAAAAAATAATAATTATGGGGGTTTCTCTCTCACCCTAAGGGTGAATTTATAGGGTCTTTCTAGGGCTTCATCTATCTTTAAAACAAGTATGACTCTATTATTTAAATTCAACTCAGAGTCCAAGCCAATAAAACATTATTACTTATTTAAAAATTTGACTCCTCCTAGCATCCGCAACACGAGTTGTGTTCGAATTCGACAGGGTCCTGTTGGACCATGGTGTTACATTGTAAATCTCTTAAACAAAATTCTTCCTTGAATTCAGGGCAAATGTAGAAGCTTGCCAAAAAGGGTTGGGCATTCCTTGTGCATTTCTGACTCGAGCTCCAATGTGGCCTCATTGTCTTGGTGCCGAGTCCATGCTACCTTGACCAGTGATACATTTTTGTTGCCTTAACATTGCATACATTGTTCTAAAATCCTCACCAGGTCCTCTTTGTAGGTGAGAATGTATTTTCAAGTTTGGTTCCTCAAAATGGATCACATTGGCGTCATCATGTTGTTACTTTATGAGCATGTACATGTGAAAGTCATTGTGCTCATACCCATATGAAGGAGATAGGTCAGTCAACATGCTCCTTCACCATATAGCTCTAGCACCTCGAATGGACCAACATATCGAGGACTAAGTTTGCCTCTTTTGTTGAACCTCATGACGCTCTTGGTTGGTGATATCTTTGACATGACTTTGTCTCCAACCTTGAAGATCTATTCTCGATGTCCTTTATGAGCATGTGTCTTCTATGGACTTTGTGCATCCTTCATTCTTCTCTTTATTAGGTTGATAGGTCGAATTTGTCTGCATATTCTTGTACTATTTTTTGGTCCAACAACTTTCATTCGCTTACTTCACTCTAACATGCTGGTGAGCAACTTGACCTTCCATACAATCTTCAAAAGGAGTCATGCAAATAATGGAGCGATAAAGTTGTAAACAAATTTTATCAGTGATAGATGATCATTCCAACTGCCATGCCAATTTAATGTGCATGCTCTCAATATGTTCTCTAGTGTTTGGATTGTTCTCCCTAATTGTCCATTAGTTTGTGGGTGGAACGATGTGCTATAATTTAGGCTTACCCCAAAAGAGTCTTGGAAGCTCCTCCAAAATTTGGCTATGAATTTGAAGCATATATCTGACATAATAGAAGATGGGAATCCCATGTAGTTTGATGATCCTTATTACATATAGATCTATCAGACTTTCCGTTTATTGCTTCCATTTAATTGGGAGGAAACATGTAGACTTGGTCAATCTTTCTAGCACTACCCATATTGCGTCATGTCCTTGCTTTGTCCGAGGTAGGCTGGTCATGTAGTCCATTGTAAATGCTCCCACTTCCATTCTAGGATGCTCAAGGGTTTGAGCATACCATATGGCATGTGTTGTTCGATCTTTACTTGCTGGATACAATGCATCGAGATACATACTCCATGATTTCATTCTTCATTTTATTACACTCGAAGGTTCTCTATAAGTCCTTGTACATTTTTGTACTTCTCGGATGGATGGAAAATTTTGACTTGTGACGCTCATCCAATATCTCCCTTATGAGTGTAAAATTATTAGGGACCCATAGATGACCTCGGTATCTTATTCCATCATCCACAAAAATTATGAAGTCTTGACCATGTGTCTATACTTTGTGTCTTTTGTTTGGCCATTGATGATCTTGTTCACCAAATCTACTTGGATCTGATGTATCATAAGCTTTGCTCCACTTATGTTGGGTCTCGGGTTCCACTGAATGATTATCCTTTCGTTGGGTGGTATTCAATGGTGAAATAATAGTCATTTAGGAACTTGATCCATCTTCGTTGTCTCATATTGAGGTCCTTTTGCGAAAAGATATAATTTAGACTTTTATGATTTGTGAAAACCTTAAATGTTTCGCCATATAGGTAATGCATCCAAATCTTCAAGGCGAAAACCACTATTGCCAGCTCCAAATCTATGTTGGATGATTTACTTAATGTTTTTTGAGTTTCCTCAATGCATATGTCACGTCCTTGCCATATTGCATCAATACACATATGAGACCTATGCCATAAGCATCATAGTACACCATATACCTGCTACTTATGGAGGGAATGATGAGTATTGGTGTCGTCAATAGTCGAGTCTTCATCTCTTGAAAACTCTGTTTACACTTCTAGGACCATACGAACTTAGTGCCCTTCCTTGTCAGGTTCATCATAAGAGAGTCAATCTTTGAGAAATTCTTTTATCTATAATAGCCTGCAAGTCTCAAGAAGCTATGGATCTCTGAAATGTTCTTTGGTTGTGTATGGTTTTCTTTTGCTTCCACCTTAGCAGGATCCACCGTAATTTCTTGCTTCGACACAATATACCCAAGGAACATGATCTTATCAAGATAAAACTCACGCTTGGATAACTTTGCATATAATTGGTGTTGCCGCAAGGTATCTGGTACAATATTGAGATGATTTCAATGATTTTTTTGGGGTCAATGAGTATATCATAATGTCATCAACAAATATGATGATGAATAAATCTAGATAGGGTATAAACACCTTATTCATGAGATCCTGAACACTGCAAGTGCATTTATCAATCCAAATGGCATTAACATGTACTCGTAATGTCCATACATTTACCTAAAGGCAGTCTTTGGTATATCCTCATTAACAATGAGTGTTGATAACTATGCGGGCCACCATGAGCGTTGATAACTATTTTCTTTTTCTTGCATAACAATAATGCATCATGGTAAGACAACCAACCTATACCTATGATGATGTCATAACCTGATGTAGCACCATATATTATTAGTTTAAAATATTTTATTACTTAGGATTGTTATTATCTTGTTTTCCTTTTTGTTATCTTAGAAGGATTTGGTAGTTATTTTAGATATTTTTGTGAGGATCAAGTCTATCTGTAAAGCTCTATATAAGAGTTATTTTTATATGAATAAAATCAGACTATGCATATTTTCTCCAATTGAACTTCGTGTTCTTTTATCCTGTGGATTCACGATGCCTTCGGTGGATTCCGAAGAACTCTGGTGGATTCCAGAGCAATTATTTTTCTTATCAAATTGAAGCACACGACTTGCAAATCGACATCGTTGGTGGATTCCAACGTTCTCGGTGGATTTCGGGATTATTTGTTCGTCATTCGCCTCGTCTCATCACCATCATCGCCCGCCTATGCCCATCTTCCGCAACCCCGCTGCGTCATAACCTATCATAGGAAAGTCTATCAGAGTAATCTTTGCCTTCCACTATTATTGGTACACTAGGAATGTACTTGATGGCATGGAGGGTTCACATCGTTGTGGTTATGTTCATTTTATAGCTAATGTCATGTAATGGCATGTCCAATGTAGTGGCACAATCGTTAGAGATAAAGGAGTGCATAACACCTGAGTCAAATAACAAGTGGCAATGGGTCTGGCTATGGAGAGAGTACATCTGATAACATCATTAGTGTCTTGAGCTATGCTAGCCTCCATGTTGTAAGCCCTGATGTGGACTGCTGAGTCAACACCTCTTGATTCTGACCTTTTCTTTTCTTCATTTTCTATTAAAATTTATTTTTATCGCAAAACTATTTTCTCTTATTAGTTGCTGAGAATAGATAGATAGAGTTAATATTAGTCCTCAGGGGATCGATACTCAACCCATTATTAAACTATTACTTGATACGATTAGTTTGTTAGCGAATTTTTTGCATAATTAGCACACATCATTCGCCCAAGACACAACCCACAGCCCATAATTTTACAGATGATGTAGTATAATATCTTGATTCACGTGATCCAAATCTATTGATGGTAAAATATGGAAAGTCTAAATTTGACATTGTTTATGGCACCAGAACGGGACAAATGATTTCCCAAGATACATCAACGTCATCCATGACGCGGTCTGCATCCCGTATTCATCGCATTGATGTTAGCAAACAACCCATGCGGCCATAGTTAGAACTTAGCACAGTCCCCGTTGAAAGGTTAACATGTTCACACGACCTTTGAACATGCCACATGTTCATCTAAAGTAAGACTCATGATATGCTAATACATGGATGGAACATGACTTGTGTCAAACTCTAACACAGCTCGTGTTGAAGACCAGAACTAGGTAACACATGCTGATGACTCACGCCATAGAACACTGCCAGTGTTCAAATCAGACACGACCCATGTTTGTCGTGCTGATGGTGATAAGATATTTGTATATTGAATTGGAAACCCTAGACTCCCATGTGTGATAATAAGAACTAATATTGGGGAAAGACAATGGCTAAACAAGATAAGTAAAAGAAGGATGATGTCATAATGTATTGTTTGTATAGCCAAAGATATTTTTCATTGCGTTTGTTAGGGACTAGTATCACAAATGCAACTAAGCTACTTAATTCATGTTGTATGGTCTTCTCTCTGCCTTGCAATAAAGAGAATTCTCGAGCATCACCCCCTTTAAAGGCATATGTTATGATTTGTGCACCGTCACTGACTATTGTATTGACCCACCTCCTAAAGAGCTCATGAGCCCTATGTCAAAGTCACTAACAAGATAAGTCAAATATAAGACATTGAAATTGGAGCATTGTATTGAATGAGAGCATTGACTCAAAGCATTGTATTGAACCAAAGAATTGAATCAAAGCATATTATTAATCCAAAGCATTGCGTAAAAATAAAGCATGAAATAAAGACATAACATTGTAAAGCATTACTGACAAAGCAAAATAGATGGGATGCATTATATAGTGAGATGACTACCATCGATATTGGCATTGGATTTGATCCTCATTGTGTTGCCTTTATGAAATATAAGGATTATTATTGTTGGTGTAGGAGCATTCCCTATAATTGACCTCATTGCATAGAGATAATGTTTATCATTGGCCCCGAATAATTCCTTAATTGGTTGGGATCATTGCATAAAGATGATGTCATTATAAGCATTGAATTATTCCTTATTGATTGGCCTTATATAGTAACAAGATCGTACTGTCGATGGAATTTTTTATTGACTCTTCATTATATTATCCCTCTATATGTTATGATTCGTTCTATTAAGAATTACCATATTTATGTGTTCATATGCCTTACATATTGAGTGTTATAGCTCACAGGAGAATTGTCTTTTTTGTATTTGATTCTACAAGTGTACATAGATGATGGTGGCGTGCTTGGCGACTAATGCTCATGATGGATACAATTTGTACATTATTATGATCCTTGTTTAAATGTATCCTTTATTGAGTTGTAACAGTCATTACATAGTTCATTGGAGACATTATAGATTGATGTAAGACTTTCGCATTTTATAATAGTTTTTATTTTTTCACATCTTTGTTGACTGGTCAAATAGTCACACATGGCATAACATAGATAACGTAGCGTCTCCATAAGGACATTTTGCCACGTGACAGAGTGTGCTTCTAGGATGTTACACATAATCAAGAGCAGAGCCATATGGGTTCTTATGCCTGAAAGTGCAGGCACTGGAACTCAGAATAAATATTAGATAGTACTAAAATTTTAGATCTAGAGGCTTGTCTTGATGGCTGATGTGTTGCTTCCATATCCAAAGGTGAGGGGATCGATCCTTTATATTGACAGTTTTTTACTTGTATTTTACATCCTTTCCACCCTTAAAACCCCCCATTCTCTTCATGTCTTCTTTATTTATTTATTTTTATTTTCTTCCCTTATTGCATTATATGAATATATAATTTATATAGATCATATCTTCTTTATCTTATTAATTGGCATTTTATTTTTTAATAAAATTCTAAATCATTAATGATGCATAATATCTTTGACTTATTTTTCATATAATCAATTCATCATCTCTCTTTTAGTCAAGTTTTAAATTTTTTAGTTATATAATTTATATTTTAAGTTTATTTAGTTTTACGTTAGTTTATTCAACATATCTTTATTTTGTTTTAACTTTAAGTCATGTATAGTATTATGTATGCTCATTTAATTTCTTAATTTTTATGCATGATTATATGAAAAATAATTGTGCAACTATTCTTGTTACGATCCTAACATAATTTAAATAATTTTATTATTTTGCATATTATTGAAGACAATATCTTTTTCTTCTTAAGTTCTAAATTTATTTTTTATTGATTCATAGAATTGAATATAAAATATTTTTTTCTAGTTAACTATATGTAGGATCTGGATGACACCAAGAGGGGGGTGAATTGTTGTGTTAAAATTCTTACTCTCTTTTACTTAATCTATATGAGATATCTTAGCGGAAGCTTGCATATGCAAATATAAACGAAAAACGGAGAAGAGAGTAGAGAGAAAACAAACAACACAAACAAACACCAAGTTTGTTGACGAGGTTCGGCCGAACTCCTGGCCTACGTCCCCACTTCGGTCTTCTCCCACGAGATCTCCGGAGATCACTATTTCCTTCTTCAAGGGCGAAGGCTCTCTTACAACTTCTCCTTTCTTGCACGAGGACAAGGAGACAACCTCTTACAGATTTCTCTCAAGAGCTCTTGGACTCTTCACACAAGGGGAACTAAGGCTTTCACTCAC
>LTAE01002403.1:9759-44285 GCA_001647135.1 Pontederia paniculata | reverse complement strand
TTCATTCGATTTGGCCACAGTATTAAAATACAGCAGACACGAAGGAGAATGGAGATACCTTCAAGAATTACTCCAAGAACATAAAAATAAGCAAATGAACAGTAGGAATAGGACACACAAAGTCCGGATGTACTTAAAATTTATAGTTGGATAGCTGTTTTCTTTTGTGTTAAAGCAGCATGAACCTTTTTTAATCATTCAAAGTTTCATCATTCCTCTGAGAGAAACAATTGTGTCTTGGCACGAAACAAGTAGCCTCAAGCAAATGGCAGCCTATTGTTCATATCCATGGGATTTCCCAACATAAGAATATGCAATAGAAGCCAATCATGCTTAAACCGAAGATGTATAAATTATTAGTTCTCCATGTCATCCTCATCCATGCCATCGGAAGAAGAGAAATAGCAGGTAAATTGGAAATGAATGTTGCAGCTGGTGCCGTATATTCAGCACCAAAAATGTCATTTAAGATTTCCTTCCAAATTAACTCTGTGTTCCCTCACTCACATCATCCTTCACTTCTGTAATAACTTGAAGCAATTCCCCAGGAGTAGCTGCTGGATCCAATTCAAGACAGCCCTTCAAAGAATTATGAGCTTCTTCGCCTGTAAGCATATAATATGGAACCTGATGCGAAAATCGAAACATTTCTTCTCTTGGGATTTTCTTGATCTCCTTTGTGTCCAAATGACGATGAAACACTGATTTGAAACCAGCAACTTTGATTAGAGGGGTGACAACCACACCTTGGTCTTCATTATCATCATCAAGCACTTCCACCATCTCATATTTGTGTATAATATCATCAGGTGTAAACTCATTCCAATCTGGAGACCAGTTTTTATAAACTGCCCAAATATCACCTTTCTTTGGGAGAATTCTAATAATTCCCCTTGGACCCTTCTCCCATCTCATCCTATGTGAGAATATATTAATTGTTTCCCCAATTTGATATCTGCCAACCCTGAAATCTCCGCACGTCTTGGCATAACCGGAGCCAACCCATTTAATTGGCCCTAACTCGCTGTTCGACTTTGAAGTCAGAAATGTCATGCGAATCCTAAATGGTTTAAGAGAAAGAACCTTTTGGACTAGGACATAAAGACGTGGCATGCCATCTTCACTATCATATGTTGCCCATACTTGATCACCTTTAAAAGTCCTTCCCAGACGGTCCTTGTCAAAATCATAGAATTCAGGATCAGGAACATCAATTGAGATTGACATATGGACTTCTTTGTGGACTTCAACATTATCACTATCAGGTGAATTCATTGCACCAGAGTTATCAGGTTGGGTTTGTAAAAGTGCTTCTACGTTACCTGCAGCTCCTTCTAGTTGACTATCAGTGTCCTTTTGATCATGCTTCTGACTTGATTTTACTCTTTCACCTAACTTAGCTGGATTAGCAAAACCCCATTCTTCCAGTTTTTTGCTTGTTGTTATCCTCACCTTCTCCATCAGCAGTTGTCTAATATTGATTTGTGAAAGTTCCTTGCTGAAGTTATATTGCCTAGTTATTCTAGACTTAGGACAATCTGCAAGAGTACCATTAGTCCTTTCTACTTCAGACACAGAACTTTCGGTGCACGTAGAAAATTTTTCCACCTCATTTCTTCCATGTTCTACAAAATCATCAATTCCGCAGTTAATTCTCTTAGAAGGCTTGCCGGGCTTAAGCGAAAAGTACTCATGTTCGTAAGTATGACTAAAGGAGTCAAAGCTATTACAGCCGTTAGAAACATTTCTTGAGGCATAGTCATCACCCCTATGAGTCTCGTCTCTTCTAGCACCTAATTTGGCCTCCTCACGCTTCTTTCTCTTTGTGTTAACCTTTGGATAGTTAAAATCTGTTGTCTGAAAAACAGTATCAGTTGTACTACCAATGCCGGCTAACCCACCATATGAACCCCAGTGGAAGTGGTTGTTATGTGGATCAAAGTTTACTCCATGCTGGAATTCTGCTGGGGAGGTTCCTTGAAAAGTGGAGTTTCTATAACCAGGACAATAGCCATTCCTGATTGTAGAATTATGACTGGAATTTTGTTGGCACTGTTTAGCTGAACGAGAAACAGAAGAATTGACTGCATTAGCTGGAATTCCTATCTCTACAGCAAGGAAAGCCTGATTACAATTGGGACACAAAAGGTTGTGATTAAGATATACTCTCAGATATTCATACTGCATCCTGCACCGATCGCAAGATGTCCAAAATGTGTTCAAGGTTGATGAATGAGATGGAGGAGCAACAGATGTTTCATTGTGATTCTTACGAGCTCTTTTACTCTTCTTTCGAACCTGTGTAAACTCATATAAACCATTTTCAGAACTCTGGACAGAATGATCTTTATGAGATTGAGGAGCTCGCTGTTGGAATCCATTCACATTCCTCCTCTGGTCATACTTCAGTTTCCTACTTTTATCAGAGAGCACACTCCAAGCCTCTGAAATAAGCTTAAAAGCGCCTTCAGCACCTACAGACTTGTTCTTGTCAGGGTGAAGTTGAAGAGCTAAATTCCTGTAGTGTTTCTTCAAGGTTTCTTCATTTGCTGAAGCATTCACCGAGAGAATGGCGTACCAGTCATTCTCCCCATTGACTTTCGCTTCAGCTGCGAGATAAACATCTAGAGTGGAAATCATCTGGCATATTCCCTCAAGTTCTGGAAAGATTTTTTGGGCTTTCAGGGCAAATTTTCGAGCACCAGTTATGTCTTTGGCATTGAACTTCCTTTCAGCAGCCTCTTTCGCCCTGAGGGCATCATCCCTGTTATAATTCATTCTCTAATTTCCTGTCCTTGCTCAGGGCTGCACTTGCATGTGCCCAAGAACAAGTAGCCTCAATTTACATAAAAGGAGTTCAAACAATTCCTCAGTGCTGCTATTTGTCTGTCATGCTGATCGCCACCAGCATGCCAAAGAACACCAAGACACAAAATCGAATGAAAATCAAAAAACAAAGTCAGCAAAATCCAAGCCCAACATGCACCAAAACGTATAGGAAAATCTGCAATTACGAGAACGCGAGCTACTGCAAGTAATCCTAGCATGAAGAAAAGCAAACAAGAAAATGTGGGATCACCCACTGAGCTTCTTTTCCACTCCGTAAACCCTCATCCTAAGACAAATTCAGACGTCTTAGCTAAAAAAAACTTAACATTTCTATTTGGAAACAACAAATTGAAGAAAATTTCAGATGTCTCACTGGCTCAAAGAGTTCAATATTGTGATTCCGTCAAGATTTCAGCTTTACCGCTGAAACTCCACGAAGAAACAAAGAAAAAAAAAACAAAAAAAAGGCCCAAATGAGGAATCTAAGAGGAGGAATAGATCTAAACAATACGATTACCGACATAAGTTGTATCATAATCCCCAAAATTTCAACTTCTTCGAAACAAATAAACCCTAGATCAAAGCCCCCGCAGTGAAAAAAAAGGGAAACAACGTTGAATAGGAAGAATAAGTGATCAAGAGCTTACCAAATTGAAGCAAAATCCGCGAAAATTGGAGGGTCTTTGATTCAAAATTCCACAGCCGAAGCCTTCCAAGAACTAATTTTTCCCTCTTCAAAAATAATTTTTGGAGATAAAGCTTTTAGTCAAACCTTCTTTTCTTGAGGCCCCAAACTAAAAAATTTTCCCCAAATACCAAAATGCTTATAAAAAATAAAAGGAAATGGTCACCCGAGCATTTGGTATATTCTAATAATTTTCTTTAACCCTAGTTAACATTTTTCCCATTTAATATATTTTTTATTCAAATAATAAACTAGAGTTAATATTTAACTCAGGTTGTTATTTTAGTCATTTTGTTTTATGGTGGATAATTTACTATAAATATGCAATCAATACCTCTGTATGATTTATTAGTATTTCATCATTTATTTCTTAGACATTAACAAGATGTTTTATTTTCTCATGAATTATTTTCCAGAGTTGGCAGCAAAGAAAATTGCATAAAGTGTAAATTTGAAGGAATAGGAGGAAAATTATTTTCTTTCAACAAGTGTAAATTAATTTCTTAATTCACTCTCTATCATATATCCACTTATCATTTAATAATATTTTTAAATTGTATTTAAATATAGAAATACAAATTGCTTTAATAAAATTGAAACTTATTTTGTAAGATCCAATTCATTATTCGTTAAATTTCGAGTATATTTTTACCTTTTTTCCATTTTTAGATATAATAAATGTTGTAATATGTTACAGGGCTGTGCATGTGAAAGTGAGTAAATACCCCAAGTAGGACCCATTTGTGGGCAGGTTCCTACACCTTTATAAAACTTTTTAACCCATGAAAGAGGTTTGGTAAAGAAAATAATAAAAGAATATCTATAAAAGGAAAAATAAGTAAAGTATCATGGTTAGATTAACTAGAGTGTTGTGTAAGGAAGTCCATCTTACTCCTAGTATAATTAGGACTTTGGATATTTTGATTTGGTGAAGAAATGAAATAGCAACCACTCAAAAGCATGTCAATGTTAATCCATAAGCATATGACAAATTTATATCATCCTATTCCTTGAGCCTCTCCAAAATGGCAAACAGCTTTTGTTGCCTTGCAGCATCCGAAATCTGATAGCATCATTTGCCAAAATTTGTTCATTTTTTGTAAAACTTTTATGATCAACCAAGGTGTCCTCTTGCTGAAGGATAACAAGTTCATGGAGAGTTGTCATGTCTGTCTCACCTTCTTTCTTAGGTTTGGGTTCACTGGTCACGTATGGCATTGATGCCAACAATATTTAGTCTAATCCACTGGATCCTTCCTGCTTAAATTTGTAGACATTAATCCTGACAATATTGACATTTCAAGTCTCTTAAAATATTGCGTATTATTAGCACGGTACCCAGAAGCTATTTTATTAGCATTTCAATGTTTCTTTGCTGAAACATCAACCACTATGATTTATAATCTGATGCCATCCTAAATATGGTTATCGAACTACTTGTTTATAAGTTTTAAGTCAGTAAATAATGCAAAAATCATTTCATTAGTCGTCTGCAGCTGTTGATCGTGTTTATATATATATATATATATATATATATATATATATATATATATATATACACACTCATTTTAATTTGATACTAAGTTGTATATAGGAATTAGAGAAAAAAAAACAATTAAGAAAAAATTGAGGTGGCTAAACTTGATTTTGGGCTTTGTTGGCCCAAAGCAACTATTCAGCCCAATGGATCTATGTTTCCTTTTCTTTCCTCTCAATTTTCCACTCCGGCGGTATTTATACGGTAAGGTGCGAAACCTTCTTCTCTCTCCGCCTCCCAAGTACGTACACACCGCCGACTAGGGTTTTCTCCTTTGTGTTCTTCTCTTTCTCCGGCGACGTCGGCGGCAGCGGCGATGGATCCGGACGCGGTGGCAAAGGCTTTCGTAGAGCACTACTACCGGACGTTCGACGGGAACCGGGCGGGGCTGGCGGGGCTCTACCAGGATTCGTCGATGCTCACTTTCGAGGGCGCCAAGACCATGGGTGCCGCGAACATCGTCGCCAAGCTCACGTCCCTTCCCTTCCAGCAGTGCGCCCACAGCATCTCCACCGTCGACTGCCAACCCTCCGGCCCCGCCGGCGGCATGCTTGTCTTCGTCTCCGGCTCTCTCCAGCTCGCCGGCGAGCAGCATGCACTCAAGTTTAGTCAGGTCTGCATCAATTTTCATCACTCTAATATCAATTCCAACATCGTATCATCTGTGTTTAGATTGCTAGGATTGGTCTCGTCCAATTGATTGCCAAATCGGCTGATTCCTGATCCGTTGCCCTTGGCCAGTCGATTGTTAGGGTTTTGTCATTCTTAGATCTAAAGATTTTAGAGCTTAGAATTATCTAGGGATTTCAGTAAGTGTACAGGTGCGTGCCTACATTGTGATTTTTTAAGGTTGTTGTGCAATGGGGCGGTTGACATCTATGGTTTTGGGGTTCTGATGTAAGTATAGAAGTCTTGTAGTGATGTATATGTGTAAACGTGTGCTGCTGTGTGTGGGTAAGAATCCACTCGAGGATTTTTAGGATTTGCTCTCGGTTCTGAATGCCATTGAAGTTGTGTATTGTCATGACTGATATACCGAGACACACATTTGAAGCAAAAGTTCCTATTACAATTTATCTAAGTGTATTTTATCTCGGAAGTTAATGAGACTATTTTCATTTTTAACATTTCTTTGATATATGCAATTTCCTGTTTTTTGTTTTGCAACCAAAATGTGTATTCTAAAATCTAAAGTCACTGCAGATAGTTGGGAAATTGTTTGTCTTGTTTTTTAGGATAAGCTAGTTTGTTTGTTTTTCATTATAGATATGTATAATTCAGTTATTTGCTCTGATTCTTATAGTTAAATTATTGGTTCTCATTAATTGTTCAAATCATGATATATGTGTTCATCCAAAAACTTAAGTGTCAACTATTGCATTTGTTAAGTCATAATGTGACTACAGGTTGATAGTTCAATTGTTTAAATGAACAAGCTATTATGTATTGTGTTATCTGAATTGTTCATCAAACTGTGCTGGTGTGTTGATTATGTCATGAATCAAAAGGCCCTTTCAATTTTACAACTAGATCCCCTCCAAAAAATTACAATTGGAGGAAAAATTATGTTGGGTATGCAATGCAGCTACATTTAAAGCTACTTAAAAATACCAATTTTCTTTTCCCAATATTGCCCTTGGAGCTTCTAGAATACACTCTGAAGATATTCCTTGGGTTTATCTATGTAGAACAAGCAAAATTAAACAATATTGGATTTTCAATGTCCAGAAATTTGGCCTTATTAGACAAATCTACTTTTATATGCCCTTTCAACTGTAAAAGTGCTAGTTCTTATGACATAATCTTTGTTGATCTTTATACACAGGAAATATTTATTTGTTTTTGTTAATTGGTATATTGCAAATAGTTCATTGCCAATTAGTTCAGCCTTGAGAATTGGCTTGTGTGAAAGCATGTTCTTTTAGTGGTAGAATATGTGAGATTGCTGGCTGTGGATCACCTCATGCCTGTTTTGTTCTTTTGGTGCAGATGTTTCAGTTAATGCCAACGCCCCAAGGCAGTTTCTACGTGCAGAATGACATATTCCGTCTGAACTATGCCTGAGGAGTGTTTTTAAGCCAATTGCATGGTTATCCAACGGAAGATGATTGAGCTGCTCCAATTGCTGGTCTCTTATTTCTTTAAAGGATTGTTGTTTCTTATTTTGTTATTTTTCCTTCTCCTGGTCTTAAGACTGGATAGTGGAGGTGTGTTTTAACCCGCCATGGATGTAGAGAAGTATAAACCATATCCTTACCTCTGCATCGAGGTAAGGGAACCTTTAATCTGCAGATCCGAGTCACGACGTTACCTGTTTTTGTGGTATTTGCTCATGTTAATGTCAAATTTGATGATATTTTTTGCTGAATTCTTGCCTCGTGTGACTGTTCATTTCTTTAGGAGTTTTTCTGTTGTTTCTAGTATCAAATCGTTCTAATCAACTGTATCAAAATTTAACTGTTTTCCCTCGGTCGAAACATTTTTTTAGATGAAACATCCGTGGGAACTTTGATATCTTATGATTATTTTGCAATCATAATATTATTTCTTTCCTTGCACAAAAAAAGCTGTTACCTAAACAGACATTATTCATTAGGAAATCTATGTGCACGTTTTTAGAAAGGGAGGTCCATGACACAAGTGTTTTGTAGGTACTAATGTTTCATAAGCTGCACTCAAGAGCAAGCAATCTCACTGATTCAGTTGCTAACATTTCCTCTTTATCAAGAAATGGATCCATGTTGGTGTCCCCATGAACTTTTCTTAATGCTTATGCCCATAATAAAGGTTGATGGCCTTGGTGGAGGAACAAGAAAGCGAATCGCACGGTGCTACAGGAAAAGCAAAATTGTTTTCTTTCCTTTCTTTCGGTGTCATGCGTCAGTGCAAGTGACCGGTGGCATCCTCGTTGGGGTTTAGGATCTCTCCTTCTCTCCCTCCACTCAAACCTCTCCTTTCCACCTCACACATCCCACCATCCCTGTTTCAGTCAGTTTACCATGCACTTAAAATGGATATCAGATGAGAATGATGAGAGCAGAAGAACCAATATAACAGAGAAGAAGACTGAGAAGTAGAAGAGAGAACTGAGAAGGCTGCCAAAGATGTCAGACTGGGGACCTGTGTTCATGGCGGTGGTGCTGTTCGTCCTGCTCACGCCGGGCCTCCTCTTCCAGCTCCCGGGCAAGAGCCGGATCGTTGAGTTCGGCAACCTCCAGACCAGCGGCCTCTCCATACTCGTCCACTCCATCATCTACTTCGCCCTCATTGCCATCTTCCTCCTCGCCGTCCACGTCCACATGTACATTGGCTCTTAGCCCCCATGGATACGTTGTTAGTTCTCAGGCAGCATCTGCCAACAGCAGTTTGTAGTGTCGGTTTGATCTGATGTATGGCACCCCATTAGAGCCCTGGGATTGAGATTGCTTTGTGAGCTCTTTCGCTTACTATAGATTAAATAATCTACATGTGTCAGTTTTCACTTATGCAAAGATCAACTTTCACATTATCTGACATATGTGTCATGATATGTTCACAATATTTAAGCCTCCTATTTACAGACTAATTTCACGTACACAAAACTAGTACATGTGAACGTAGTTTGTCCATCTTTTTTGTTTTTTGTTTTTGTTAATCTTCTGATTAACCAATCAAAAAAGAAAAAAAATAACAAAAAAAGCCATGCATCACACACCACTGTCGTGACAATGTAATGAGTTTATTGCTATGTTTTGTATGTCATCGCTAGAAATGAAACTGTTAACTTGGTGGTAAAGATTTATTGATAACATTACCAATTGGTCAAGGTCGAGGCGCAAGAAAAATATTCCTTTTATATAAAAAAATAAGACTCGAGCAATAATTTTGTCCAGAATATAAATATAATAATTTATGAGTTTAAATTCCGATAAACTCACATATAAATATTTGGCTCACCATCAGTTGAGCTAAGATCAGAACTATATATCTTTTTGAAGAAAAAAAAAAGATAACCGTAGCTGTGTTCAGTTTTTCCATAAAAAACTCCACTAAGGCAAAACAATTATTTTTTCCCCAAAAATACATAAATAGCAGAAAAAATGATACCAGAAAAGAGACACGAACCCCTTTAGTAAACCACTCGCCGAACCGAAGTAGACCAGGTCCGGTTCAACTCGAGGAACCGTAGGGAAACGCATCCGTGATGGGAATCGTTTCCCGCCACTGGTTCGATATAAGCTTATGCGATTGCGCAGGTATCTCCCGCCAAGACTCTCATTTCCCCGCCAAAACCCTACCATGGAAATCGTTCGATCCCACAGGAAGCTCGCGGCCGGCGACGGAGATGGAGCGGCTTCGTCTTCGTCATCCTTGCCTCTCTACCGTTCTGCTCCATCCCTCGAGGTCCGCCTCGAAGATTTCGAGCAATTCGCCATCGATCGCCTCCGTGGTAGACCCCTGCTCACCTGTTAAGGATTTCCTTATTTAACTGGCTTAGATCCCACGGGATCCGTTTTCGGGCTTGTTGTTTTCCGGATGCGATAATAGCTCCTTGAATATTTTGATTTTTGATGCATTTTTTGTGCATTTTGTTGTCGTAGTACTCAAAGGCATATCGGATGGGTTATCTCGGGGTAAGAAACCGGAAGAGATGGAAAAATTGGTAAGATGTGAAATTTATGCCTTTTGAAGTCGTTTTGCTCGTTTTATGCTTGAAATTGAGGGGAGTGGCTTAGCGCATCAGCAAGGCTGCACCTTTCATGTCGTGTACAATTTCCTTCCCCAAATGTAGGAGAAGAATAACATAGAGAAACTTTTCTCTGCCGTCAAGAAGCCTGGAAGTCTCATTTGCTGAAACGCCTATTTTATTATTTGGAATTGACGAATGTGTTCGCTAACAAATAAAGATATCTTTGGTTTAGGTGGGTGAGCTTTGGAGGGCAAACATGAGGCATTCGGATGCATCAGAGGTTGTGAATAAGGATATTATATCACACTTCGTTCTCCGTCTTGTCTATTGCCGAACGTGAGTTTCTTGCTTGTGGGGATTTTAAACCTTTTTGGGGGTTTAGGAGTTCCCCCTCAGTGATTGACTTTGGATTTTTTTCTGGTGAAATTTAGGGAAGAACTGAGGAAGTGGTTTTTGTCAACGGAGACAACTCTCTTTCGGTATCGATTTCGCCTTGAAAGCCCTGAGTCTCAGGTTGGTTCTGTGTATCCTGTGATAAGCTATATGGTTATTGGATAATATCCTTTTTGAAATATGCTCTACATTGTAGAGGGTGCTCCTAGGTGATTTCAGACTGCCATATAAAACACTAAGTCATTCGGAGTTTGAGGTATGTTGGTAGCTAATTTGCAATTTGATTTGTACATCAGAAATAAGAATTAGATTGAATTGTCCATTACACACACACACACACTGACACAGACAAATATGTGTGTATATATATAAAGAGTCAACTGGAAGTTCAGTAGATGGTTCTATTGTTTTTTTTTTTGTTTCCATTGACACTTTTTTTACTTGCTTTGATTATTTAGACAGTGAAGGACAAGCTAAACCAAGTTGCACGCTCTATCGGTCCATCTTCGAATGGTACGATCAAGGAAGTTGTTTACTTTTTCTATTTTTGGTGATAAACATTTTTTGTTACCAATAGCCTCCTGCTGCATTATTATCAGCATATATACAAGTATGTTGTCAAAAAATGTTCATACTGTCAAAAAATGTTGAAAAAACCTCATTAATAAAAAAAGTTTAAGAAATTATTTTCAGTAGGTTGAAAAATGTCAATAAAAGAAGTATTGGTTTTAGATGATGTATATAACTAAGTTTCTTTCAGAATATTTCATATGAAAACAATGTCAATGGAATCAGTGTAAGTAATTTTCCGTATGTTCCATGCCAAATGAAGATATTATATATATACATATATACATATATACATATATATATATATATGTATATATAAATATATATTCACTATGTTCTGTGGATGTCTGATAGCAAATCCATCTCTCCCATATGCTTTATCCTAGATGCACTTTACCAAATTCTCTAATTCACATTAGTTAGATTTAATTGGAAAAGATTTTATGTTTTTGTTTCGTATTCTTAGAAGTTGCTGCATATAAAATATTTACTGCTTGCACAACTATGCTTGATTATGTACAATCCCTTTTATATTCTACAAATAACAAAGTATTTTGTATATTTGCAGCTGAAACTATTTTCTTCAAGGTTTGTTGACTGTCTGCTCTTGAATCTTGATCAGATGATTCTGCCAGTGTAAAATGTTCATTTTTTTTTAAAGAAGGATGACTACAAGGGTTGGTAGTCATCCGTTTGTATTACGACAAGTAAAATGTTCATTTTATTATACCTAATTCAGACTTGTACATGAAGGTACCTTTTGAAGAAGTCCCAGACCTTGTTGCAAGCCGTCGAGTGTTTTTGCACAAAGGTTATGCTTATGTTGCAATGAATCAGGTCTGAAATAAACACATCATCTGTAATTCTACATAATTTGTTAGATCTACAAACAAAGTTATTGTTCTAAAAGATTCTGAATCTTTTCTTAGGTGGTTTCAATTGTTGTGACTCAGTTTCGGAGCAACCTCTCGAAGGCTCTTGTACTAACAAACAGGCAATCACCAACCATTTATTTTTTTGGTGTATGTGGATGATGTATGTGCTCATTAACACATTTAGTTTCTGTCCTGCCAATGGGAAGGCATGATTGCATGCAAACTCATGCTAAGGCGTAACTTTGTCCTTTTTGGCGTCCTTGGTTATTTTGTTGATATGTTATGAAATTATGGTAGCAGATCCTAAAATGTCCGAGTAATACTATATTTCATTTCTTATTAATGTGACAATTTACTAATTAGGATATCAGTATATGATGGTGTCCTGAAAACACGTTTGAATGCATCTTTGTTGCGTTCTGATCTTTTTCCTCATTATTTCTCTTAGCAATTTGAACATCAGTTATCCCTTTCTGTAACTTCTTTATATTCTGGGTCTCATTAGTTTGCCATATGATGTTGACTCGCAAATTGGTCAACCTTAACAGAGCTAGAAGGAATGAGTTTATATTGTTTACAAACATTGACAAAGTCTTGTCTCCCTATCTTAGGATAACAATATCAAGGCCTGCGCCATTACTTTAGTTGTCTCAAGCCAGTACTTAAGGTAGAATGGCATGAGCTGCCTAGGTATAAATGACAAGGATGACATGCTATCTTAGATCCTGACTAACAAGTGAGGTCTTATTTACTTCATGTTTTCTACCCCCTCTTTTGTTCTGCACCTGCTGAGTGAAGATTCGGCAAAAAATTATTGTTATCAATTCGGATTTTATGAATGCTCCAGATATGAAACCTAGGAACACCAAAATTTTCGCAAAATATGATTATCGGCATACATTTTTTGAGAAGAATTGCAAGGCTCATCTGACATCTTATATATCTCTGTATCTTCTTGTTTGATTTAGATCTCAGCATGTGTGAAGCCGCCAAGATTTCTCTGCCTTCCATTTTATTGATTTATCACTGCTACAAATCAAACAAGTTAAAATAGAACATCTTATAACTCCTTGATCAAATTGAAATATCTTGGTCATCTGTAACTTGCATATTCCTTACACATAAAAAGAATGGGTTATTTGAAGGGTTGTTAGTCACATCTTTTTACTTTACACTTTTCTTTTATACGAAGGATTCGTGGACAGGTCTCAAACCAAACTTGTTTATTCCCTCAAATGTAACTGCAGTTTTGGCTTGTATTGATGCACTGTTTGGAGTTTGGTCCTTGGAAAAGGATATTGGAATGGTTTTTTAGGGTACATAATCTTTGCTACTTTGCCAAGGTGATGGCTTAAGATGACTACTGTAGGATGCGATCAAATATATTAATTTCTTGTGTACAGGATCTTGTATTTATGTGTTCTTTTTCTGTGTTATTGTGATGATATTAGATGTTATTAAGCCCTCTTTATGGAGTCTTGTTAAGAACACAGAGATGTTCGACATTTATTTAATCATGTTGTTATTTCTGGCAGAAAATGGCAAACTACCATTAGAGATCATGAGAAGCATAGATTAGCTCCTGTAAGTATTTTTGCGTTTAACCGAGTTTAAACAATCGCTGGCAAAACATGGGTTCTTACAATCTCTTGTTTCAGATTGTTGAAGCACTAAGCACCAGTTATCTGGGGCCTGACTACTCACAGGTACCACTTACTAATTCATTTCTTTGTCCATCAAAGCATATTTAAGAGGACTTTCTGACTGCTTAGAGTTTGTTATAGCCAAAAGAAAATGCTGAAATATCACTGAAGGACATTAACCAACTAGCAAATACTTCATTTCCTCTTTGCATGCGGCATTTGTTTGAAAAGGTAATGTGGTATTTCAGATGTATTAAACATTCTTTATCTAGGTTGCTAAAATAATCACTCTTCTTGGTAGTTTTGTATTTTACCTCCATTAAGCAATGCTTATTGTGTAGTTAAAAGAAGATCATCACTTAAAGCATGGAGGAAGGATGCAACTTGGTCTTTTCCTAAAGGTAGTACTATCGACACAATTTTTGTATGTTTTCAATTTGCTTTAAGCTGATTATGTGCTATCATCTTAATTTCTCTTTTTTTTCTAGCGCTTCATACTTTGTATATTTTCTCTTTTTTTAGTTCATTCGCTTCTTTGTAGTTAAACTTTCTAGCATGTTAATAAGAAATGCCTTCATAAGATGTCTAGATAATCATTCATCTATCAACAAGTGGTTTATTCAAGTGGTACATAGCTTGAGACGTTACTAGGAGGCAACACAAGATTGAATCTGAGGTGCGCCTTTGTTGTAACACTCATTGAGGGCTGTGAGAGCAATTCTAAACAACCTTTTTTAAAAATGATTCATATTAGTGAACTAATGAGGGTAACTAGCATATTTTCTTTCTAAAAGATGCAAGGTAATTCAAAATTTGGTAATTTTTCAGTAAATGGTTTTATAAATTTAAATACAACTTGTTGATCAGAAATGGAGCAATTTGTGCAGTGATTAGCAAAAGTCATTCACATTGTTACAAACTTGCCTATTCCTCCCTCCCCCTTCAAAAACAAACCTAGTTCTTTTCCCTATGATTTCTACTCTACTCATCTGTTCTAACTAGCTAAATTATTGTGCACCATTCACTTTGTAGGGTGTGGGCCTAAATTTGGATGATGCTCTTGCATTCTGGAAAGCAGAATTCTCCCAGAAGGTTTGCATCCTGTTATTTAAATCTTTTCTCTCTTGCTTATCAGTCACTTCCCCGACTCTTTCCCCACAGTAACACTGTAATGAAATCGCAACTTTGAACTATGGCATCTTCAATAATAAAGAGGCTGATCGTCTCAAAAAAAAAGAGGCTGACCAGTGAATTATATATTTTTCTTGAGGAAGCCAATGAATTTTATCTCACAACTTGATCCTTCAAATTCAACAGTAAAATGGTAGTTTATTGTGCCATATGACTTTACACTTGTTGATTACAAGATGAAGGGTTGAGTTCGAGGCATTTCTCAGCTGCTTCAGAATTTTTCAGATTTCTTTACTTGCATATTTCTCGTGTGAATTTTCTATTCTGATTATCAAAAGAGCAATAAACGCAACTGTTGAATACCACAAAAAATAAATGTCACTATTTTGGTACTAATATAAACACCACATTTTTTCAGAACATATGGACTTTATGCCACAGAACTCACAGGCTAATAAAACTTAATCTCCCACAAGTTAGATATCTTCATGACATACCTGAGTAATTTTTTTTTAACTTAATTGAACACTTCCATGAACAAGGACTTAGATATGTATATATCGATGAAACTTTTAAGCTTTAACCATTTCCGTTTGAATTTTTCCATCCCTTTTTCAGGTAGGAGCTGAACGATTTGACAAAGAATATGCATATAGCATACGACATAATTATGGAAAAGAAGGAAAAAGAACAGTAAGCCATCTTTTCTTTTATTTATTTTCTTTAACACTAAGTCATCTTGCTAATAAGTATTTCTACAGTTGATATTCCATTGTATTTAACTGATCTCTTTTTTTTTTGAGGAAGTATTTAACTGATCTCTAACTTGGGTCTTTCAGGATTATACGCCGTTCTCCTGTCAAAAGGTTATCTCTTCAACACTCAGCACTGGTGACCACCATGGATGCCCTTTTCGCCATTTCAGGTTATAGGTTTTCTTATTTTCTGTAACTACAATTTTTCTTTTCAGTATAAGTGATTAAGTTCTACATTGGCTTTTTATGGTTGTTTTTTAATGGTCAAGAGAAAGCCTCAACAAAATGGTAAATCATTTATTCAGGTTGTAGATCGTGTTATGGAGGATCTGTACTTGAAATTTACAGTTTTACCCCCAAAAAAAGTGAAAGAAAGAAGGATGATAATTGCATGGACTGGGCATGTTGCATATTTGTGATGTGTTACTATGTTAGTGATAGTTTTATAATATTTGAAGTAAAAATTTGTTTCTTCAGTCTTTGAAAGTGAAAAGCTTTTGTATACACACCCCAACTCTGCCCCAAATAGTAAAAGGCTTTGTTTTTTATCCTTATGCTCTCTCTACTCTTTGTCCTATCTTTGGCTTGAGTTCACTTAAGTGTGAACATTTTTCTTGAAAGATATAACTAATAAATGAAACACTTAATTTTTCTTGGCAAGATGTTAAACTGTATAAGAATATTTTAGGTACCATAACACAACTGCGACATGAATTTTGGTATCTTCAGTTTGGAAATAAAAGGATCTCCTTCCTTCTCTATCTCCTGCTCCGGAGTATGTAATAAACTGTGATTATCCATGTATTTGGATCTGCATATATTTCTCAGTATTTTTTCTTTGTTTAAAAGCACATTCAATAGAAGTTCATGCCTAATGCACATTAAGGCATTGGATGCTAATTACTAATGCATAAAATAGAGGAAGATGCCAATGAAAAATAATTATGCTCGTGGTCAATGAAGCAGGCCAATGTTCTTTCTGTTTAGCAACTTGTTTAGAGTGCATATACAATGATGGTGGTCTGTTAGCTAATTATATTTCACTGAGGTGTATGGAGCTACCAGCATTATTTGTAAGTCAATACTAACCAATAATATTTTTCTTACTTGACAGTGAGGACAACTTAAGAGCTGCTCTTAGCAAAATGGGTGTTGGAGGACGTTCAATGGATGATGTTTTGGACAAAGCTCGAAATCGGCATTATCAGGTAGAAGAGCTTTAAGAGATTTCAGGCTCAATCTGATGATGAGTTTATCCCATTGTTTTGTGTTTATCCATCTAGCAATGTGAATTTTGCAGTTAGCATGCACTTTGACCTTTGAAGCTATCCATTCTTCTTCATGTGATACTGGTATCAATCATCCAAACCAATATTTTAATGAAAGTCAAAAGATCCGTCAATCCAAGGTTAGTTCTTATTGAAGTAAAAATGCTGTTGCATTCTCATTTTACCATGTATTCATGTTGCATTCTCATGTTGCAGACTCTTGATTACTCTAGGAATTGATTACTCTTCATTTTCATTACAACTTAGGAATTGTTACTCTAAAAGATTTTGGAATTGTTATTAATTATGTTCTGGTGCTTTCAGACACAAACAGGGGCTAATGCATCTTAATATTTGATGGAAAGAGTTCATATTCGAGGTTTGAGATCTTGGACCTGCTTTCAGTTTCTAGTCTTTATAAACCATTAATCAGCTGAATTTCTTGACTGATTCTTACGAGCACTCAGCCTTAACAACGCATTCTAATACTACATCCTTTTGACGTTGGATTCTAATACCTCACCCCGAGGACAAATATTCTTGTACAAGTTTTACAGCATTACAATGTGACAGCAGTTGATACTTGATAATCACTAATAGGATGTTTTGTGTGAGCTGTGCTCAGTCATTTTGACTAATCACAATTTTACATCTACAGAAACCTCTGCTATCATTGTAAATGTACTTGGAAAAACTAAGTCTGTCATCTTGTTTTCTTTGGCAGCTTGTCTGACTCACTGGACTGGCACTTTTTGGTCGTATTAGCCTACCAAATGCAGATCTGATTTATTTTTCCATGCACCAGTTGACAAGAATATTGAAGAATGCTTGGTCTCAGACTCTCAGTACACATACAGTCAATCACCAAATGATGCATTGCCATGCGAGACTGTCCAATATGGTAGTTAAATAATGTAATATGCAGTTTTCTTCTTTAATAGATACCAGATCTATTTAATTATCTGCACTTCAAGTCACTGAGATGAGTAATTGTACTTGAATAGGAAGGGGCATCAGCCCCTTGGCTTGACCATTTAAGTTATCCTTTGAAGCGACCCGTTGGTTTCTATGTGATCAATGGTCTCACCTTAGCATTAATGCCACTCGTGATACTTAATCCTATATGTTGTGCAGCAACAAATATCAGAACGAACCAGTTAGTTTTCTAGTGCTTGTGAAATCTTTAGCATTTTTGCATGAGATATGGAGCATCAAATTTCCTGGGCTTTGACTGCACATGATGATTTGAGGCATAATCTTGTCAATTCATTCTCTAGGTACAAATGTTTGTATAGTTGTAAATGAATGTGAATGCATCTTTCATTCTCAATCTTCTTTGGGACAAGTATGGCTTTCTTCACATTGCTCAACTTGGGTATGTGTCAAGTGCAGGGTACTGGCGTGTCTCAAGTGTTGATGCAGGAGTATTTTAATAAGATAAAATATAATTAAAATTGGGATATGATCGAGTCTTTGAAAACAAATAAAATTCTGTTAGAATTCCAACCTTTGATACGAAATTCAAATTTTTAAGTCACGTCATATGAAAATTTCGTTTTCAAAATTCCTAAACTATATATAGAAAGTTCGTCTGATCTAGTGATTTGAAGCTTCGGAATCTACACTAAGTTTGTAATATGCATAATTTCCGTTGCTAATTTGATGACCCGAGTATTCATTGTTAATAATGCCTTGAATCTTAATTCAATGAAAATTCATAATTTTTTAGCATCACAGTCGTCGAATATTTGGGGCGATGAAACTGCCCGTCCCATACGGGGGTCTCGTTATTCGGTGAGCGAGTCTGAGGGGTGTCTAAGAGGACCCAGGGGGATCCCAACTTTAGTGTTTTTATTTTTTATTTTGTATTGCGAGTTCATATATAAACTCTTTAAAATTTGGATTATTCTACAATTTTGTACCATCTATTTTTTACCACATAAAAAAAAACTCCAACATTTTTCTAAATATGTGTGTCATAACATTTTTCTAGGTTGAAATTGATGTTATCTACCTCATTGGCGAGGGGTGGTGAGATTAAATTGAAAAAATAAGACATTTATGTTAAGCAAAATGTCGTCATTTTTCATATGTGTGCGCGACAATATAAAAAGGTTTTCATCATTTTTTTGATAAAAAAAAGTTTACTTTTTTTTTGTCATCACAGCGAACTTTAATATATATTCTATACCACTAATCGTATAGAAAGATTCTAACTCAAAACTGAACTACTATTGTAACCCAACTCCTGATAAAAAAAAGTTTGTACATATGTTATATATTTCTCCTCAATAGACTTTATCCTACTATAAAGGATACGTAAAGTTTCGTTTTGTGTTTTGAAGTTTCTTTATAATATCTTTTCGACTAAACAAATAGTTGTTTCCCTTATATATTTGTTAGACACGAAAAACATATATATTTTTTTTATTTCATAATAATTCTAAATTCTCGACCAAATGTTAGAAGTCCTTTCTTTTTCTTTTTCTTTTTCAGTTGAAGAAATTTATTAGTTTAACACAGTTGCTTTGGACCCTTTGGTTATGGATAGTTTATCACAGAGTTGGACGTAACACGTATAATAACCCTCGCTTTGAGTGAGAGCTTATTCCATGTTTGATTGAAAAGTAAGATCAATATTAAGATTTTATTCTCTATTTTTCGATCAAACAGACTTTTTTAAGCTCCTGGGCTCCATTAGATTTATTACAAGATTAAAAAAGGAGTAAAATATTAGGTAAGGATAAATTTATTCCCGCTGGATTAACACAATTGAATTAAGTAATGAATTAAAAAATATTCTATTTATAGTAGAATGCCAACGAGACGGGCCCTAAGAGTTCACTTGATTTGTATTATTGGAAAGGATTTTATGAGTATAACAGATTGAGACTTATTATAACATATTTGGTTAAGATTATTAAGAGTTACGTGTTTCATATTTTCTTATTTTATTAAAATGATAGAATTGAAAAAGGATATTTATTTTCAAATATTTTACCCTTTGTTATAAAATTAGATTTTTGTTTTTCTATTATGCTTAGACATTTTTTTTTAAATTATCCTTTTTCTTTATACTTTCTCACACTTTTCTTTCTACTTCCTCTCCTCCTTCCCCTCCCCAACCCTCCAGAGTTTGCATTCAAAGCCTAACCCCTCAGCAAGCAAGGTTTTTATCCCAGGCTACGGATCGAGATGGAGGAGGAGGATCTCACGGCGCAGGAAACCGCCCTCTACGATCGCCAGATTCGAGTCTGGGGCGTCGACGCCCAGAAGAGGTTGGTTATTCTTGCCTGTTTCAATGGTTTCTAATGTTAGGCTTCCTCGATTTCGTTCTGTTCCATCCGATTACCTTGCGTAGTTCATTTGTCCAGGTTGAGCAAGGCTCGGATCCCGGTCAGCGGGCTGAATGGCACATCCATTGAGGTAGAATTCAACTTTAAATTCTCCTTTATTGCGTGGTACGCGGTGGTTTATCATAAAGATCGCTTCTTGCGCCACATTTGATGTTTTTTTTTCCTTCTAGTTTCTTGTTATTGATATTTTCTGTTATCCGTCACTATCTCTTTTTTTTTCCTTTTAACTAACTGATTATGCTTTTGTCTGGTTTGGAACACTTCTGCTATTGGTAAAAAAAAATGTAAAACTGTTAAGTTTCGCATTGGCATTTGCATAAATATGAAGACAAGCAAAAAAGAAAGTTAAAACGTTACGTTTGGCATTAGAACATTTTTGTTTGGTGTGGAAGAGGTATAAGCTTTGGTGATTTATGATACTTGTCAGTGTGAAGACAACCACAATGCACGCTGTGTATAGTTTTGAATACCAATTTCTGATTTAACATTCATCTTGATAAAAATCTTTGAGACACTGGAACTTGTGGAAAGAGATGTTTAGAAAACTGAACTTTTTGGTCCTGCATGATCCTTTTGGAATTGAATGTAGATTTTCTAACTCAATTCTTTGCATGTCCCTCAAAGTGTGTGCATGTTGATATTTGGTTGCTTGAATGTCTATCAATTGCTTATATGATTCTTTTGTTCCTATTTTAGTTTTGCAAGAATATTGTTCTAGCAGGAGTTGGAGTTTGATGCTGATGGATGATCGTCTAGTTACAGAAGTTCTTCAAGCTAACTTCATGATTCCTCCATATGAGAATATATATGGAAATAAATCTGTAGTTGAATTGTGTTCTGAGTCTTTAAGGTCCCGTTTGGCTTCAAAAATTTTGTTCCAGGGACAAGGACAGCTGCTCTTATAGATGTCCCAAGAGCCTTAACCCATCAAGAACAAGCGTGTTCTTGGGTAGAGCAGGAACCCATTGCTCTCAATAATTAATCTACTTTTGTAATAAATGCTGTGGAACCTATACAAATAAAAAAATGGGTGTTTGGTTGAAAAAGTGAGAACAAGCACTTGTTCTCGGTAGTGTTCTTCATCCAAATGGGCCCTAAGGGTGCGTTTGGATGTGGAACTAGAGCTAGAACCGGCTCTGATTTCTCCCTGGTTCCTCAAACGACGTGACAATTTGGATAACCAGGTACATAATCCGAGGGTGGAACCCCAGGTCACGTGACCCGGGGTTCCACCTGGCGGTTCCAATGTGAGCTGCAACAGCAGCGAAACGCTGTTGTTGCAGCTTTTTTATTTAAAAACGTTTTTTTCAATTTTTTCTTTTTTCAACTGTTGAAAAACTTGAGCTACAACAGCAGCGTTTAGTTGCTGTTGCAGCTTTTTTATTTAAATCTTTTTTTATTCAATTATATTATTTATGACAATTACTTTATATTATTTATATTTATGTTTTAAATAATAAGTTTATTATTTTATGTTTAATTTATAATATATATTATTTTATTATTATAATTAAATATTATTTAAACAAATCATTTTTACGAAAATATTATTGCTAAAATTATATTTTGTGAGTTTAATTTTATATTATTTTTTAATAGTTTTAACCGATATATTTTATAAAATATATTTTTATGAAAATATTACTTTATGATATTAATTTTATATTACTTGATATAATTTTTAAATTAAAATAAGTTTTATCTTTATTAAAAATATATATTTATATTTCCGATTCTCACTTTTTATCCAAACACCCTTAGAACATATCTGTAATCATTACATTTTTAGTTCATCCAAACACTACTAGAATTAATCTATCACATCAAAGAACCCGAAGAACCCCCGGTTCTCTATTCAAACGCAACATAAAAGAATTCAATCATATGGTCCATGTTTCTGTGGTAAAGGGTGAGCTTTTATTCGGCAAATTAGGATGCTTTTCTTTTTTTAAATTTGTATGAGAGGATATGCAACCATTTTTTGTATGACATATTTTAACATTTACCGTCAGATGCAACTAGTAGGATGCCAAGTGCAAGGGTGTGGATGTCTTGCATCACCCTTGAGCATCTTTGTTACCTTTATTCCTGATCAAGAAGCTAAAAAGCCAGTCATAGATAGAAGGCTAAGTCCCCTTGCTTGGCATTGTTACAATTGATAGGTTAAATTGTAAGAATAAGTAGGTTTAATATTAACAAAAAGCCAAGAACAGTACTTAATTGGTATTCTCTTTCTTTTCTCTTTCTTTTCTCTTTTTTTTTTGTTCTTTTTAGTATTTTATAGCATTTCAAGTGTGGGTTGGCACTTTAATTCAAACACGTTGAAGAATCTCGCATTATAACTTGATAGACATAGAGTAACAAGTATTTAAAATGTTTGTAGTGTTTGAATAACCTTGGTTAAATCGTGAACGTGCTTATGTTGTTATCTTGCCATTAATTCTAATAACACTATTATTTTGGTTATTGCGATGCTGTAAGCTTGTAGATGGTATTGCAAATAATGAGGTAGCTAATCTAACATACTCTCGTCATTCTTGACAGATGACTTGTCACACTGTGACCTAGATTTTTTTTGACAAGTTTGATGCTGTTATTATTAGCTGCTGCTCTCTCAACGATAAAGTATGAAATCTTTCATGATATAATATGAAGCTACCAAGTAGGTTTTTATGCCTGTGGATGGTTCATCTAGAATAGAAATAATCCTTTTCATTTTTCATCCGGAATACAATTAATTTTATCTGCTCACTTTTTCATATTTACTATCCTAGTTTCCTTTACGGATGACTTATTTGGTTATATCCATTCACAGAAATCCATTAATGAGAAATGTCGTAAGAGTGGGAAGCGCATTGCATTTTATGCCATTGAATGTCGAGATTCTTGTGGTGAAATCTTTGTCGATTTGCAGAACTATACGTACATAAAGGTGATCTTGGTACTAGTCTTATTGTTTACCCTTTTTCTAGGATTGATCATATTAAACTCTACTTCACCATGTCAGTGATTTTCTTCTTCTTCCATTGTTGTCACCTAAGAAAAATATCATCAAAGTGACATGTTTCCCTTTAAAAATATACTCAAATATCTTCTCAATTATTTCCCTGTACGAAGATGAGCATCATGACATGAACATGTATCTTTTCTGATTGTTATTGCATGTTTTCATTAAATATTCGAGATCATTAATAAACTAATAGTAACTTGGACCTTGTGGGTTCCCTCCCCTAGATTACTTAGATGATCTGCTAAGCAGATCCAATTAACATGGTGCTAGAGACTTGAATCCACTTAGCGAAAATATTCTAATAGCAAATATTCATAAATCAAGTCTAAGTTCCAAAGGAATTATTCAAGAGTATTTATAGGGTTCTAAACACCCCATATATCAAATAGTGTGAAAACCCAAGTAAAAGGAAAACTAATAAAAGACAAGCTAATATAAGGAAAACTCCTAATAAAAGAAAAATCAATCAAAAGGAAACTAAATGCTAAAGGCCCTAACTAAAGACTAATGATCATAGGGCACAAGGACCATAATATTATTCTTGTTCTACATCACATGGGAAAAAAATCAAAATAAAAAAAAAATACATGAGCAAACTGTAGATGAGTTGGATGCATTACGAACTTCTGACTGGATGGTACTGATATGATGCTAAATTGTGTGTAGTAAATTTGACGACATTGTGGGTTCAGCCCTCCAAAAGATGATTCTTTCAGGGAAAACCAGCTTCCAATGTTGTAAAACCCAGGTCATGTTTTTATCCTTTCTCCATTGAAAAAAGTTTCTTTATCCTATTTTTTGGGTTGTTCCACAGTATCCGAGGCTAGACTAATCTGTGTCGCTCCGGGTCGAACACCATCTATGGTGGGTGAGATTCCCAACGAAAATTTTTTACATCCAGAGGACTCGAACTTAATACCTCCTTAAGCGAGGAAAAGTTTCTTACCACTCCACCTCATCCCCGTTCTTTATCCTTTTTTTGTCAGGCAATAAGATTACATTTTTCAGGATATATGTATTTGGATCCTACCCATACTCAGTTACTTTAGCCTAAATGTTCATTGTCTTTCATGTTGTTACGGCAAATTGAGGTTGGTTCACCAGGTTGGCAATTGTTGTAACAATGTGGGAATATTTTTAACCTGCCGAGTTACCAAAGGAAGATGACTAGCTTTAGATAATGCAAACTGATCATGCCTCTAGCATCTTAAATGGAATTAAAACACTTTGTGTAGGATTTATGTCGAGAAGTTGCACCGCGAATATTGAATGAATTTGATGAATGTCAGACTTGTATTTTCTAAAACATTGTTGAAAGTTGTTTATTTACCTATATCTTAAGCCTTTGAAATTAATATAGATTATGCTTTAGGTGATTTCAGAAGTAACATTTCCACTGGTTGATATTTATTGTTTATTATTTTGACAGAAAAGTGCTGATAGTACAGCTGAATGTCAGTTGAATTATACAAGTTTTGAGGTAATTTATTCACGGAGATATGTTTAGTTACTTTTTGTTCCTTGTTTGTGTAATTTCAGTAGCATTATTTTGTTGTTGGAAATTTTATAGTTAAATGAAGAAGCATTTTAATGAAAGAAGTGTTGTTAATCTTTTAATGGTACACCTTTGGAGGCAAAGGTGAAGAGAATCACATTTTAGGTAACACATTGTTACGTGATGCGCCTTTTAAAAGGATTGATACACAATCGCATAAATGTCTGCATAGCATCAAACTTCATGTCTAAGTAGTTTGCCATCGAAAATTGATGAGATTATGGTTTTACCACAGACCATGGATTGATTAGTTTGATCTGTTTGATGCCCTGGGACCTTTTTGTCATCTCTAATATAAGAACTCGTTCTTCTAAATCTAGAAATTCATGTTTTTTGCTACTTAATTGAGGACCTTTTTAGTTGGGTTTGTGCTTCGGACCTCTCCTCTTCCAATCTTGTATTCTACACCTCTAACTCAGATAAAGTTTTTGTACCTCTTAACAATTTCAGTTACAATTGCAGGAGGCAATTTCTGTACCCTGGAAAAATCATCCGAGGAAAGTAAGCAAGTTGTACTATGTCTTGAGAGGTTGGTGAATATGCCCATGTCTACAGTTGATATGTGTTCTTTCCTTGATCGTGCTAAACATGCTGAAATATCAAGGTGTGCTGTTATTTTTCTGCAGTGATCGAAAAGTTTGAATTGTCTGAAGGACGTAAACCTGGTGAATTGTCAAGTTCAGACATCCCTGCTGTTCTGAAGCTTAAGAAGGAAATATGCGATGCCCAGGTAGGATTCTAATGTTACATCAACTGATTTTCTACTTTCTTTTAATATCTGAATGCTGTGCTTGCTTGCACTCCCTAAATGAGTCATATGTTCCAAGAAACCTTCTGGAGCGCATGGCAGCTGCTGGGACAAAAGTATATCCACCTGTGTGTGCGATTTTGGGTGGAATCGTTGGCCAGGTGAATCATGTTGCTTTAAGTAATTATTGCATTCCTATTCTTTTAGGTCCCTGGGGCCTGGAAGTTCTACATTTAAGCAGCAGCAGCGAGGGAGGGGTCGGTGGGAGGTGGTGTTGCTGAAAGGGGAAGAGAGCGATGGTAATGAAATGGGGAGGGTGATATACTAATGATAACACAGTGATGACAGTGGAGAAGGTCAAGGATGGCTGATGAGAATGGAGCAGATGGGAAGATGATATGGGTGCCGTGGTGGAAGTTTTATGGGATTATGTTGAATGGGTAAACAGTCAATGATGGTAATATGTGACTTTTTCCTGAATATTTACAAAAAGTTTGTTGGATAGAAGGGTGTACTTGAAACTGCCCTCATGATGGTCCGAATGCAGAAGATGGTCTATCCATTTCTTTTAGGAGTTACTTGATAAATGAATTGGAGCATTTCCAGAAAGAGGTGCTTCAACTGTTTTTAGATTGTATAATTCATTATCAAATCACATAATATGAGAAGTAGTTGCTGTGTTTATTTGCATTTGTTGCCTGCAATCTGACAGAGCTCCTCTCTCCAGGAAGTCATTAAAGCAATCTCTGGTAAAGGTGATCCACTCAAAAACTTCTTTTTACTTCGACGCCGCTGACGGAAAAGGTGTAATAGAGAATATTTCCAATATATACGGACTATCAAAAATAAAAATATAAAAATATTATTTTTTTATTGACTTAAATTTTTTAAGA
Source organism: Pontederia paniculata (assembly GCA_001647135.1). Lineage (NCBI taxonomy): Eukaryota > Viridiplantae > Streptophyta > Magnoliopsida > Commelinales > Pontederiaceae > Pontederia > Pontederia paniculata. Next base: position 18,368 of record LTAE01002403.1, on the reverse strand, counting down.
TTATGCACATCTAATTTAATATTACATCAGAATCAGATATTCTGAATTCAAATATCGATATTATTTATATTAAAAAATAATTTTTTTTTAAATTTATTCATGTGTTAAACTTTGAATTAGGTAAAAGTTATCAATGCGTGAAAAAAAATATATTAAGAATATAAATATAAAATATTATTTTTTATATTGACTTAATCTTTTAAAATTATTGGTGGTACATTTAATTTAACATGGATTACAAATAAATATGATCCTAATTACAAAGATTAGAGTCATTTTTCAGCCCTAGCTTCTAGAGCTCATTAGAGGGATCTTGTTAAGGCCCCTGCAAGAGGTTCCATGAGTAAACCTTGTTAGATCTTTAATTAGAATTGGTGAGGTTCCTGCCATACCCATGTACGGTTATTGTTGAGACATCTATTTCAACGATATTTATAATGCATAGAGCTATTATGTGGATGTTGATTTCACTTTTATTTTTTTTTCACAAAAAAAGATTCAAAACTGAGAACTTATTGATCCTGTCCTAAGTTGAACTTACTTCTCTGCACCCGATTAGACTACCATAACGATTCATAAGCCTATCGCATGTATCGTTTGAACGGACTTAGTAGAATGACCATCGCTCGATCATTCTTAGGCTGCAGTAAGAAATTAAGTTCTAAAGAAAATAAAATTTGGGAAAAATACATTTTGGCACATTATTTGTTTTCCTTGTTTGGTTTGATACAGAAACTAAGAAACATAAATTAATTATGATATTAAAGGTGTCATAAGATTAGGAAATTTCAAGAAAGAAATAACATAACACCAAATAAAACGAAGGTGGAACAACCATCCTATGCATGACAAGGTTTGCTGCTGCTTTGTCGATCTCCCAAAGATGAAGCTCGAACTCAGTATTCAATGATGTAATAACTCGACTCAGCAATTGATCTATATATTATATAAAGTTGTTACATTACAGTCAATTTTCACCTATATTTTTTATTTATCTTTTTTCTTATATTATTTATTATTATTAATTAAGATATTAAATGACATAACTACTAAACACATTAATTCACCTGAATTTATTATAATTTATTTATTTTTATATTATATAGTCTCTTCATATTCTATTTTTTAAAATATTTTTTTAATGTTACTTTTTTTATATCTCCATGATCATCGATAATACGCTCCGCAGATAGTTCAACAGAGAAATTTTTTTAACACTTCTAAATAGGTGAGACTCAATTAAATTTTTATCATATATATCTATATAAACTTTGTAGATGTTAGGATTAGTAATAATCTAAAATTTGTAATCATTAATATTTTGCCGTCGTTCGAAGACGTAGCCTACTTCGGATGAGACTCATAAATCTATGCATTCGTTTGTATTTGTGATTTTTTTCGCCTTAAATTTCTAACAATATTAATCGATATAACTTCTAAACCCACTCATTTAATTTAATTAATAAACTTGATTTCATTTTTTTAACTCTACATCATTAATTGTTGAATAAATTTATTATATTTTTATTTTTAATATTATATAGTTTTCATATTTTATTTGTCAAAAGAATATAGTTTTATTTAAAGTAAAAAAGACATCATATTTTAATATTTTTAAAGTTAAATCCTTTTTATAATTAATATAAAAATAATTATTATTTATTTTATTACTAAAATTAATTTTTAATTGCGCAAAGCGCGAGTGATTTTTCTAGTTTAAGATAAAAAAATATATCAAGCAATAGAAGTCAAACTCATCAACCTTTCATTGATTGAGTTAACCGACTAAGACCACGTTTGGTTTCGAAATAGCACCAAGAACAATGTCTTATTCTTACTTTATTTGCCAAATATCTGATTTTCTTCATCCGTAGACCTCACATTATTAATTGTAAAAAAAATTATATGTGAGAGTAGCATGTTCTTACTCCAACCAAGAACATTATTAATTTAAAAATATCTATTGGATTATCAAAGTTTAATTTTAAAATAAAATTATTGTTAACAAACGAGCCTTAAAAAATTAATAGTTCAAGAATTGATAGTTCCGAGTTTGAACTTCGAAAATAGTGAATCCCTTCTATCGAGTTAGCACAAACAAGGACCAACAAGGCAATTGATAACTTCGGGTGGAGAAAAAGGGTGATGCACGTGGAGAAAGAGCCACATGGCGTCCTAAACGTAGTAAGTTCAGATAATCGATAACTTCCATACTAGAATTGCTAAAGGAAGCTGCACAGACGGCAAAGAATCTAATAAATCGGAATCCTGCAAGAAAACTAACTCATGAAGTCACAAAGCCTGTCTAATTAGCCATTAGTTGTTGAATGCTGCATTGCACAGATGGGGGTCTTCATCTTTTTGTAACCACCTCAATCTCTTCAGTGTAGCCTGAAACGGGTTGAGCCTTCTGATTGCTTAGATTTTTTCCGATTCCAGTCTATACACGATTTTTCTAATTGCGATCATTCGCATGTTCTGCAAAACGAAAAAGAAAAAGAAACAATAAAACAAAAACAAAAGAGGCTAATGTATATTTATCAGTCTGGCGACAAAAAGAAATGAATTTAGAACTTGAAAGTAGAACAATCATTGGGGAAAATATTATCAGAGAACCGGACAGTATAGTGAAAGAAATGTTACAAATAATGTTTCCACAAGTCCCAAGTAAATGAAATCATCACACTTGTACAACCAAATTCTCTGGTTTTAAGTAGCATGTAGGGATGAGAAGAGACTTAACAATTCGTGTGAGGTGAATTGTGGGGATAGTGTAAATAAATATATGGTCCGTTTGGTCATTCCTTGCAATAGCAAGCAAACCTTTCGTGTTTCACTAGTTTAATTTTTAAAATCGTCAAATCTAATTGGAGTTTATTTTAAAATCGTCAAATATGATAATTATTATTGTGTATATAAAATTTATGAATCAATGGTGATTGTTTAGAAATTATTTAAGAGTATAAATATAATTATTAGAGTTCAATGAAAGTGAAACACCCTCCATATGCTTCATAGAGAAATGCATATATGACTCATCGCTAATTTTTAAATGTATTTCCATATTAAAACAACCTAAAATTATATTTTTATTTCATATTAGTTAGGTGGTTATAGATTATTTTAATTTGAACCACAGATTTAAAATTAACGATTAATCATATGGATGTTTCACAGTGAAACACATGGAGGAGTGTTTCACCTTCATTAAATTCTAATTATTATTATATTCAGAATTAATATAGTTATATGATAATGCTAAAATGATAGACAATTCTTATCATTACTGTTAAGTTCTCAAGTGGACAAAAGTGTTTAATTGCATGAGCTCTATATGAAAACCTTAAATTATGTTCTTAAGACTTTCATGACATATGTTTAAGCGCATGAATTGTATATTCATTTAATTGCTTTAAGAACCATTGCTATGCCCATTGAACATAAGACTCTTATATGCTAGAAAGTTTATGCTATTAGTGTTCTTAAATATCACTAATTGGGCATTGATTGGTGATTGATCAATTTCAAAATTTAGCAAAAAACCTTAAGGTTCACTTTATTTATCACTATCTTACGAGGGTCGATCGACCCTATTTCAAGAGTCAGTTAAATCCCCAGTTAAGTTGGCTCGTCTAATTGAAGCGGTCGAACTACCATGTTGGCATTGGAAAACTTCGATTGGTCAAGATCACGACAACAGAATGATTGTCGATCGAGATTCCCACCCGGATTGATTGACCAATAGGGAAAGTTTGACCGACCACCTGATTAATCATACTGATTTTGTTGTATTACAAACTGGATTACGAATTGTATGATCAATAGTAATATTAAAATGTTAATATATTGATGTATTAATTGATAGAATTGATATATTGGAGAATGAATTAAATGTCTAACGAATACTAGAGGATTGATGTCTCCTCATTGTTATTGACCTAGACGTGAGAATTGATGGTGTTCTTTAAAATGTTCACTAGAGTAAGGCATCTTATGATTTAGCTAACCGCATTTGGCGACTAAGGTTATTCCCAATTCCCCAATCATTATAATCGACTCATGAACCCCAATCCTCTAATCACTATAATTGACTCATGTAAATCAATTGAATTGAATATGAGGTTATCATTCGATAGTTGATAAATTGATGAATCATGGATCTTTATTGATAATAACTAAGCATTGTATAAGGACAATTTCCATATAGGGAAAACTAAAGAATTCATGAGATGGACTTTTAATTGTCAAATGATAAAAAATAAAATAAATATTTAGCATGAACACATATTATTGATATTGAACATTAGGAAACCTAATGTTTACGTCATGGATTGATTGACAATGAAATTGCTAAAATTAAAAACTTAATCATCTAATTGTCATTGTCTTATAAACACATAAAGAATATATTATTATTTGTCATCGACATTGGTGCATAGTGATATGATATGATAAATATTAATTAGGATGCTTTATTATATCATTATGTTAAAAATAAATGCGTTAAAGAACTCTAAAGAATGTCAAGTATCATTCAAATTATTATGACCTTACGTATTGGGTGCAAGTTCATGGGAATGGATGGATCAAACAATAATGAGGCTTATGATGGGTTGATCTCGCAGATGTTTAAGTATAAGAATGATTATTAGGTTTTTTTCTAATTGATATTAATTATTAATATTTATGACTATTCATGTTATAGATGAAAGATGAAGATAAGTTTTATATCGATGTAGTAGTTTAGGATCCATCATGCCATGTATCGAATATCGAGTCGACCACGTGCGAAGTATCATTTTTTGGATATTTTATGAATAATTAAATTTGTATGTGCAAATCACATTCTTAATTTGCACCTTAATTATTCTCGATTATGATATACTCTCCTGTGTCCTATCAAACTTTGTTATCAAACCATCTCTGATCATTTATCATAAATTTTACCACTGCTAACTGGGATTCTAGATTTGCTACGTTCCAAATTTCACATTTCATAAACTGCAAAATTTTTTTTGACAAATAAATGCGATATAAATTACTTTCCTGTACAAAATAAGAAGTTCATGTATACCTAGGTTTCAATTAAAGAAAAATTGGAAATTCACCTATAAGAGATCACACTAACATTTAAAAAATTCATTCGCAAATCGAACTAATCAAGACCCATTAAATATGTTGTATCACTGAGAATTTTTTTTTACTAATTAGAGACCATACAAATCAAATGCAAACTGATGTTATATAGAAAGAGGCAAAACTGAGTAATCAAAGCAATGGAATAATGACCTCACAGAAAAGAAAAGTTAATAATAGTTAATGGTAAACTGATGTATTAAGAAAATAATAATGTTAGGCATTATTTCTCTGCGTTTATCTTTGTGCTTTAAAATTCGAGAGAAACAAAAGAGAGGACTTACGTGACCCACATCACGGACGCCGGTAGGCGCCATCTCTAGCGGCTCCAGAAGCGCGAACCACCACCCCTCCGCCGGCCACCGTTGGATGCCTGCGCCGCCTTCCCCCTCTTAACGACGACGTATCCCTCCTCACTCCTGCCGGATGTGTCTGCCGCCTCTATGTCCTCGTCGGAGGAGGAAGAGCTACCTAGCTCGATCACCCCCATGCCCAGGTCCCTCATTTCTCGGAACATCCCTAGTTCGGCCTCCTTCTTCCGCCTCTCCACCGACGCCTCCCTTACCCCTCTCCGCTCCCCCGGACTGCCGCCATCGAGCGCCGCCGCGGCCATGTGGTCGTCGTACGCCTCCATGGCCTGGTCGATCAGATTTTGGACGAGGGAGCTCTGCCAGCGCGACCAGTTAGTTCCCGTAGCACCCGAAGCACCCGCAGCCGAACGACGGATGATGGCCGACCCCTGGAGCCGATGCCCGCCGGTGACACTCGTTGTCCTCAGCGTCAGGGTTTCTCGCTATGAAGAACGACAATGTCTCCTTGTCCTCCCGCCCCATGGCCGTGGTGAGAGCGTAGGCGTCGGGAGGGAGAAGCATGAGTATGGAAAGCACTTGGGGGGCCGGCGGTGAACGTTCTTCCTGTACTTTGTGAGCGGCGGCGGCGGCGGGCAGCGACACCGGCGGGGAGGGCTTGGTCTCCATTAAAACGAATTTTGCACCTCTAGAGAAAAGAGAGCTCTTGGTAGTTGGGTCTATAAGGTAATTGAGACTTCATGTGGAGTCAAATTTAATTGAGACTTAAATCGAAATAAACAATTTTGTTTTCTTTTCCTTATCTCCATACAAATAAGAAATTCAAAAGACTTATACACAAAGTTAACTTTATGGAATAAAAAAATAATTTAAGTATTTCCTTCTCAGGTGCGAAGTATCAAGTATTAATAATTAAAATATAATATAGAAAATTAAATATAATAAGAAATATGTGTACGATTGATTTCAAGAAGGATACAATAAAAAAGTCAAATATTATCTTCATTAAAAAAATGATCTATCTCAATCATTATCGTATTAATGTATTTTACAAAATATTTTAAATAATTCTCAACATTTCATCAAACTATACATATCTACAAGGAGAAGTCGAAACTAACACATAACATCTTATCATGAATCACCCAATATAAAAATACTTATTATTTTTAACAGAGATTTTTTTATTTAGAATCTTAAAATTTTAATTAATATCTAGATGTATAAGAAGATCTTCAAAAAAATAGCTAGTGAAAAATATATTTTATTTTTATTATTTTAAGTATTCTCTACATTTATACATATAAACAGATGGGTATGGAGTGTGGCATTTGTATCATCTCACTTTTATCTTATTTGAAAAGAAAGAGAGCAGTACGAACTTCAAACGAAGTTTTAGTTTTTTTTTAAATTAATAAATCACAATGTGTACATTTTGCATTATTTTCACTATACATGCTCTCTAAAATAGAATAGAGCATGTAAAGTTGCAACACAATCCTAAGCAAAAAAAAAATTAATGTAGTTTCATTATTTCACTTAGCATTCTCTTTGAGATGAAAGAGAGCATATAGAGCTTTAAATGTGATCCGAAATAAAAAATAAAATTATAAGAGTTAAAGAATATATACATATAATATATATAGTCGAAGATGACAAGTGATGATATAACATGGAGACACATAATATGATAAGAAAATAGAAAAAAATATTTATTTAATTTATAAAAAAAAAATTTAGTTTAGAATCATAAAATATAATTACTATTTAGGTGTAAGAAAAAATAAATTATAAGATATTAAAAAAGTAGTTAACAAATATTTTATTATTTTCAATTATTCCATATTTACAATATGTAAATAGATGAGGATGGAGTCTAACATTTCCATCATTTCATTCTCATCTTTTTAAGAAGGAAGAAGGACGAGAGTATTAGGTGCTTCAAATGAGGTCCTAAATAATTAAAATTTTATAAAAATGTGCAAACAAAAAAATTCTCTCTTTAGATAAATAATAATGTGCATCATGAGAGGTAGAAAATATCAGGTGGCAATGAAGCCCCATATTATATTGAAACATAATAAAAAAAATTAGTGGCATTTTTTATTAAGCCATGCATTACATTCAAACAAAAATAAAAAGTTATGACAATTGGCGACATATCATGAAGTCACATAATATAATAATAAAATAGAAAGATATCTATTTATGTTGTAACAAAGATTTTTCAGTTTAGAATTATAAAATATAATTATTATCCAGATATAACAAAAAGATAATTATAAGATCTTAAAAAATAATTAGTAAAAAATATATTTTTATTTTATTATTTTTAAGTATTCACATTTACATCTATAGATAGATGTGTATGGAGTCTCATATTTGCATCATTTCATTCTCATCTTTTTTTAGAAGGAAGAGAGTACTAAGGACTTCAAATGAAATTCCTAAATAATCAAAATTTTATAAAATGTGCAAACAAAAACAATTCTCTCTTCAGATAAATAATAATGTGTATAATGAGAGGTAAAAAATATCAAGTGATAATAAAGTCACGTATTGTATTCAAACATAACAAAAAAAATTAGTGGCAAGTGAAACAACATGGCAATCTCTAATGAAATCACATCATATAATAATCAAACAAAAAAATATTTTTTTCATAGTTTTTTATTTAAATTTAATTATTATCCATATGTATAAAAAAAGATAATAATTAGATATTATAAGTAGTCAGTAAGAAATATTTTTTTATTCTAAATATTATACATCTTACTTATAAATATATTAAGATGAAGTGTAACTTTTGCATTTGCATCATGTCACTCTAATTATTTTTGAGACGAAAGAGAATGAGAGGCTTCATACATAATTTTAAATATTTTTTCTAACGTAATATATTAGAATGAGGTTTCTTATTTTCATCATTTTAGTCTCATATCTATCTTTGTATTTCTTTGTGAAGAAAGGTAATGGGGGGACTTCAAATAAAATGCATAGTTTTTTTTTTAAAGTAACAGATTTAAGATAAAGTGTGCAGCATCATTTTATTCAACATTTTCTTTTATGTGTAAGAGTGCATGTAAATCTAAATAAAAACTTGAAAATATTTTGAATAAGCAATAATATATATATATATATATATATATATATATATATATATAA
>LTAE01002402.1:0-41576 GCA_001647135.1 Pontederia paniculata | reverse complement strand
AGAGAGAGAGAGAGAGAGAGAGAGAGAGAATTCACTGCTTTGGTTTGGTAGATAATTAATGAGGGCCCCACTCTATCCCTCTATTTATAAGAATTTTCTAAGGCCTAATCCAATTTCAAGTCAAGTTAATCCCTCTTATTTTACTTATGATTAGGAGTCCTTTAAAATTAGTTTGAGAGAATTAGAAATATTAAAAGATTAAAATAATAATTTGACTTTGACCCATACTTATCTTTTTTTTAATTCTAATCATATTTCATCTTATCTTACCATATCTTTCTTTTTATTCTTTTATTATTTATTTTTTATTTCTTGAAATTGGTGGATGTTACAACGAAACTATATAAGATATATGAATGTGATACGATGATTGGATATTGAAAGCAATGAATATCAATTCTTAATTAAATTCTTGAACATCAAGGAGTCATTTCTCTTTTGATAATCTTTGTAGACTATTGATAATTTAAACTTAAAATTATTCGGACCTATCATATTATCTTGTTTATTTATTCTAATTTGTAAACAATTTGAATTGCCTAGCAATGCATATTATCTAAGAGGAAGTATCTATCCAGATTTTCATCCAAATGATAATCTTGTTTATATTCAGTTTTCATATTCACTCTTTCAAATCTTCCATAAATATAACATAACATAATTAATAAATCATCATACAATAATAACAACACAAATACTAATAATAAATTAATGACTATAATAAATTTTATATAAATAATATTTATATAATATTATATTATTTTATCATATTATGAATAAAAATGTAGCACTAATTATTAATTAAACTAATATTTTTATAAATTATTAATAATAATAAATATTATATTATTATTTTATTTTGTAGGCTATTAATTACTTAAATACATTAATTTGTGAGTATATAATTTAAGTTGATAAACTTTAATTCAATAATATATAATTTTAACTTAATAATATTTATAAAGAGTATCTTGGAAAAAATAATGTATATTATTTAGTAATAATTTATATAAGTAAATATGATAATATGAATTGTCACTTGTATTATTTATATATAGTAAACATGATAATGTACATTATTGATAATTTAATAGGTTATAATTTTTTGTTAGGCAATGTAAATTACTATATAATGTTGAGAGATAATGTAGTAAATCTCTTCCAATTTTTTATTTTTGTTTCAATAATTTAGTAATTTATATTTATCATTTTTATTTCGGAAAGGGAGTAAATGATGAGAGCAATTTAGGAATTGACACTCATCATCGTTTTTGGATGGAGGGGAAATAAATAATGGTATAGAATATGGAGAGAAAATGACAAGGAGAAAATACAATAAATATTCAGGAGACAAAAGGAAAAAATAATTTATTAGGAAAAACCGAAAAAGGAAGTAACCAATTTAATACTGTTTTGGGAGGGAGAGAGGGAGGAAAAATAAATAATGAGAGAGAAAAAAGGAGAAATAATGTGTACCTAACCTTTGGGGAGAGAACAACAAAATAATGACAGAAAACACGGAGATAAAATGAAAGATTTCTTTAATGAGAAAGAGGGGAAAATACTTTTTTTACGGGGAAACGAAAAAAAAAATACCTTCAAGAAAATAGAGTAATTTAGAAATTAACATCTATTATCAGTTTTGGAGTGAGAAATAATAATGTGAGAAAATTACACACTTTTAGGAAGAAAATTGGGAAAAAAATCAAGAAAATTATGCATAGATAGAGCTTCCTTAACTGATTACAAAACTGCATTATTATGCATCAAAAAACAAAGCAAGATAGACTTCGATTGTTGTTGGAGACAAGTGGAGCTGATTGATTGCCAGAAAATTTGTCTCGACCAACAGACGAATTCTTTGTAAGCATTAATTAACCAAATTCTTTCGTGACGGCTGCCATCACCTGACCAAAGTTTCAACTTTTTTTGCAACGGAGCGTTCTCTTTCTTGGTAGATTGCAGCAAGCTTTTCCACAGGTGCATAAACTCTCCTTTTTCTGTTCTTCGTATCGTCTTCTTTCTGTTGATTTTGGTTGTCTTCAGTGTTGTTCTGCAGAAATAAATACATTTGATGATGGCAGTACTTTCCTGCTCTTGGATCATGTTCTTTCATCATCCTCCCTCTGATGCTTTTGTAGTTGTATTTGGGGATTAATAGGATTCTGAAGTACCAGAGGATGAATTATTCAGATTTTTTCAAAGGGAAGAAATGTCGATGAACGCCCTTAACCAAATAAAAAGTTGTTTTTTTATAGTGCATTTTCCAAATTTACTTTGTCCTGTCGTTTCAGCATTGTTTTGTTCCCAATAAAAGTTATGAAAATTTGTGTTGATTTTGGTATCCAGAAACCGAGTTCATGCTGTCTGCAACGCAAACATGGAACAATAAAAATTCTCAAACTTGTTGTCTATCTTTTGAGGAAAAATCTACTGTCAACTCATTAATAACAGGATCAACAACATGAAAATATTCACCATGGATCATATAAGGTAGTTCTTCATGTGTGCCTCTGATGAGCTTTTGGTCTGCAATAATGCCTGGTTGTGTGCAGATGGAAGATGGAACCGGTACCTATACAGTCGACGACGCGCTCATGTCCATGGGATTTGGGAAGTTCCAAGCTCTCGTTCTCGCTTATTCTGGCATGGGTTGGGCTTCAGAGGCAATGGAAGTAATGCTTCTTTCGTTTATTGGACCATCTGTTCGGACGGAGTGGGGGATTTCTCCTGATGAAGAGAGCCTTATCACCAGTGTTGTCTTCGTTGGCATGCTGATTGGAGCATATTCTTGGGGCATTGTTTCAGATAACTACGGAAGAAGGCAGGTCCTTAATTTCTATTTTCTTTTTCATGAATGACTTGCAATTTTGGCTACTGCTGTCTACCAATTTTTTTTTTCCTTTTGCCAAAGACCTTAACTTTTTTTTATAATCATGACAGCAAAACAGATAATTCTGCCGTTGAATTTGTTTCAGATTCTTATACATCAAATTGCTCCACATGCCTTATGGCTTGTTACTTGAAAAATTTGCAGAAAGGGGTTTCTGTTTACAGCACTTGTCACCAGTTCTGCTGGTCTGCTCAGTTCATTCTCGCCCAATTACCTGTGTCTAATTGCTTCTCGGTTTGCTGTTGGTGTTGGCCTGGGAGGAGCACCTGTACTCTCTTCATGGTTTTTAGAGTTTGTTCCTGTGCCAACTAGAGGTTCTTGGATGCTTGTATTATCCCTTTTCTGGTCCATTGGCACCATGTTGGAGGTTTCACTTGCATGGGTATGGTTAGTTGATCTTTTCATACAAGCTTCATGCAATCTATATCCTATCCCAAAGCATCATTCTCAACTACCCATACTCTGAAATTTCTTTGGCAATTTTGGACTTGATTTATAAAGTCGGTAACATCCATATAGATTGTGGAGCTGTCATAATTATTTATTAGGTCTTTTTTCTGAGGCATACATTTTTTCTTACGAAAAAAACTATCTTGATCTATCACCAGTTGCTTCTTTTTTCATAGTAGAAGATTTCGACCTAGACATTAATATGTATTTTGGTTTACTCACATTGTTCCATATATATGCAGGTTATTATGCCAACTATAGGTTGGAGATGGTTACTTGCTGTTTCGTCTTTACCATCATTTATTTTGCTCCTATTCTATAGGCTCACTCCTGAGTCTCCAAGGTATCTCTGCAGCAAAGGTAGAAGATATGATGCAGTTGCTATTTTGGAGAAAATGGCTGAAATGAACCAAATGTTACTCCCTTCTGGCACGCTGACTTCTGACTTCGTACCCAAACTTGATTGCAATCTTAATAGCTCTCAGGAAACACATTTGGCCATAACTGACAAGAAAGAGGCCTTGCTTGATAAAGATTTTGGTTCAAGCACAGGAGCCATCAGTGCAGTATATAATCTCCTGTCTCCGAAGCTGATCAAGGGAACTTTACTTCTTTGGATTGTTTTTTGTGGCAATGCCTTTGCATATTATGGCATTGTCTTGCTAACCACTGAATTAAGCAGGAGCTGTTTATCGAATGGATTACATTCAGTTGACTCGAGTGGCTCCAATACCTACAAGGATGTGTTTTTAAGTAGTTTCGGCGGTTGGTACCTACAAATCTTTTGTTGAATTTAGCAGCATCATATGTATTATAGATACGAATGATTAACAACTGTTGAACAATTTTTGCAGAGATTCCGGGGATTCTTTTGCCTGCTGCAATCATGGACCGAGTTGGCAGGAAGCCTTTGATTTCATGTCTGCTGTTCATGAGTTGTATTCTCCTTATGCCCTTGATGTTTGATCAGAATGAATCCATAAGGACAGCTCTTCTGTTTGGTGCTCGGACATTTATCACAGGAAGCTTCAATTCTTTGTATGTATATGCTCCAGAGGTCAGTATCAGAAGAAACATAAGAATTGTCTTTATACACACAAAATGATGAACTGCAAGACCAATATTTTTGCACAAAGCTTCAACATGTTTTGGTGCAATTCACTTACAGAATAGTTGAGCTCTCTATCATCTTGTGCCTCACAACATATCCAGATTTATTTATGAATACCGCATCACTTAGAACAAAACAAAGCACTTGCACAGCTTCATATATGTTTCGTTTTTGTGGATAATGGCATGGTCCTGGTTGCAGATATATCCGACTTCTCTACGGACCACCGGTGTAGGAATTGCAAGCTCATTTGGAAGAATAGGCGGGATCATTTGCCCCTTTGTTGCTGTCAGCATGGTTCGAAGCTGCCATGGATTTGGAGCTATATTTATCTTCGAACTCGTTACCTTTCTCTCAGGGGCGGCAGTCTGTTTGTTCCCCTTGGAGACCAGTGGCCGTGTCCTTACTGATACTCTACTCAGTTAGAACATACTATTTCTCCAAGTCAAGGATTGTTAATTCTTTTAGGCTCGTTTGTTGGAGATTAAAATCAAAATTAAAGTTTTATTTTTTATTTTTCAATCAAACAAGTTTTATTTTTAGCTCATGGGCGTCACTGCATTTATTACAGGTTTAAGACAAAAGTAAAGAGTAAAATAAAAGGTAAAGAGTAAAATATTCTCGTTCTAGGTAAGAATAAATATATTCTTGCTGAATTAATACAATTGGACTAAGTAATGAATTAAAAAAATATTTCATCAACAATAGAATATCAACCAAAGGAGCCCTTAGTCTCTTCATTTCTGATTTCTTGTACATGGTATAGGAGAGGAGGCTATTTGATTGGGATGAGAGAAGGGCACAGATAAAAATAATAATTTAATTTATTAATTACATTTATTTATAAGAAAAGGTGATATTCTCTTTATTTATTTTCATCCTCTTTCAATATTTTTTTCCACAAAAAATCGTGTAAAAGAAAAAAAAATATAGGATCATTTAATCGGTTACGATGCGAATGCAACTAATGTGACGTGCCTTAATAAGCACTTTCAGTGAAGGTTTCCGGCCCCTTGGTAGTTTGCTTAGGCCCCCACCTCGCCAGCACCCCATTGGTCCCGTTCCTTTGTTCTTTGTCCAGCTACTCGGTCAATGAAGATATTTAACTTTTATTTTTCTTCTTTCTCCTTAGTTATATCGAGGTTAATTTTTTATTTCCAGCTTTTTCATTTTCCCTTTTCCTTCAGGAGTCTCAAATTAAACAGAACATTAAGAAAATCCTTTATAGATGATTGTACCTAAAAGTTAAGGCTTGATATTAATGAAATTTTCCCATGAAATGATTACAGACAACTGGCTGTTCATTAAAGATCGTGTTTATCTGTTCTTTTCCAGTCTTTTGGAGAACAAAAATATGCTAATCACAGTAATCTTAGAAAAAAAAACAGAAAGGTTTGACACTACGACTTAAGCCAGAATTCATTAAAGGTAAGGCAATATCATCTTAATGTTGTAATAAACATAATGCGCTATTTATGCAATACATTCAACGGTGTACTGCACTTGCGGTGCATTGTGTACTTTTTTTCTATATAAATGCAAAAGTTATTCTAATGCGACTATGAGTCCACGAGTATAAAGTAACGTCAATTTTTATTTTGGGAACCTTTTTTAATATCAAAGAGAACTATAATTGCTAACTTTGAATTTAGGTTGTTGAATGAGAATCCATGGTTTAACTGATTATTTAAATGTCTTTGTAATGTTTAATTTATTTAGTTGACTTATGATAAAGCTATTTTTTTAATCTTCATGTAAACTCATTTGAAAATAGATAATATTTAATATTTAATTGTAAATTGAAATAATTTATATTTATTAATATTGTAAATATCATAATGGTTATCATCATAATTTTTAAGTTTCGTTCCGACTAATTTATTTCGGGTTCCCTCCGATTAATTTATTTTGAATTGTATTTTTTTATCAAAAATAAAACTTTATCTGTGTATAGAACTATTAGTATCTGATTAATTTAATATTCAAACGTGACGAAAATAAATTTTGACTAAATTAATCACTCCAAAAATTAAACTCGTTGAGACACGGATTTACTAATTATGCCAACTTGGTTCCAATTGCAATTTTGACTATTGCATATCAAGCTCTTAACCAAAAAACTTACACTCACCAGCGAGGATGGATGAAGTGATGAGCGACTTCTCTTCGTTTAACTAAATCTCAAGTTTGAATATTACAAGGGGCGTTGGAGCATCATCTGTCAAGTCAGATACTTAATCCGGAATGACACCAAATTAATCATCATAAATTAAAATTTTAATCCATAATTGTTAGCGGCATGCAAATCGGAGAAATCGGCGTGGCTTCCTTGGAAAAAGAAATGAGAAAAACACTCCGTTTTATCTTCAATATCAAAACTTTACATAAACACGACTTGTCGGAATGGGTATGGAAGGAGGGCCACACACATCCTTTGCTACCAAGTGACAACCTTACTCATAGCAGTATCTCCCACGCCTCTGTTGCCTCTCCTTCCCCACTAATGGTGGTACCTCTCTCCTTCCTCCCATATCTTTCCTCTCTTCACCTTGCAGCAATGGCATTTCTTGCCTTTTCCTCCTCTTGCTGCTGCTGCTCTCCTTTTGGTTGAGTTGTAGAGTAGTCGTCTGATCTCGCAAGCATCACTGCTCAAGAATGATTGCCCACCAGCTTCCTCTCCGAGCTCCTCTTCCTTTGCCTCGCACTTCCAGGTTTATTTCTTCCTCCGAACTGCGTACAGCACTTCACGTGCATCAGATTAGGCGTTGGTTAATACTTCCTCTCCATTCTTCTGTACAAAGTTCTTAGGAGGTTTCTTGGAGAGTCTTTATGAGGTGAATTGGGATTCCAGGAAGAAGCTTGCAGCAACTCCGGTGGTCAAGGCTGAGAAGCCGAGAGGGAGCGGCCGGACGGCGAACCTGACGGCGAGTCGGAAGGAAAGGATTAAGCTTCCCGAGTACAGGGATGGCAGTGGCAGGGTGTTCCAAATCAGTGAGTTCCTCAGCCACCCCATGGGGTTGGAGTCCCTTCTAAACAAAAGAGCCTTGCAGAGATTTGAACCATTGGACTCAAATACGTACAGGTCCTCCCCTCATTTGACATGTCTCTATTTCTTGATCATATATGCTCTCTTTGAGTTGCAGGTTGCCAAATTGTTCATGTCCAATTAAGGTCGAGATATGTGTCACAATGAAAAAAAAAAAGGAAAAGGATATTGGAGGATTAGTAATCATGCTAAGTTGTATTTTGTGTAATGTGTTGACAATAAATCGAGTTTGTGAACTTTTGTTACATCAATTGCATGTTGTTCAGATTTAGATATTGTGTATGATGCTTGTTTTTTTCTCCAAGCTTAAATTTGGGTATTTTTCATTTGAAGAACATGCTGTAAGATGAGCAGGAGTTGATTTTTGAGCATACATTTTCTGAAATTTCACTCTTCCATTCCTTCATTCTGCACATAGGTGCACCTTGGAGAAAGTTCAACTTCTAAATCTAGAAGCAGCTCCAGTTATAGACCTGCGAGTGACCCCAACAGAAGAAGACTGCATGGTGGAATTATTGTCTTGCAAGGTGAGTTCCAGTGTTGTGCATTCCAGAGCATGAAGTTGTAACTTTGTTATTAGTTTCTATGGGTAGACAAATTTTAAGTACTTTACACTAATTTATGGTTAGCTGATAGCTTATGTGTCAAGGCCTGCTTTTATTTTCAAACTGTCAGATTATTGAGATGCATGCCTAGGTTTAGTAAGTTGCTTATGAAATTTAAGGCTTCTCACCTGTTACTTTAAGATAGAACCCTTTAGTCTGATTACTGTTTCATCTTTTTATGTTTTCACTTTTTCACAGCTTGAGGGCTCACGAGCTGTTGAGGAGCAAAATAGATTGTTTTCAGGTGTGAAGAGTTTCAATCCGATAGCATTTTAACTGATTATTGATCAAATAACAACTCATTACATCAAAATCATTGTATACTGACTTACAGTTTATCATTTGTGACATGACATCTATTGCAAATCTTACAAATTTTGAGGCCAGAAACCAAGATAATCTCAGATGCTTTTAACATGAAGAAACTAGAAACATATGATTCCGTCTGAACTTTACCAAGATGACCTGCTAATAAGATAATTTCTGATACAATGGCTTGGGGATCTAATGAAGATTTTTCAATCTGGAAGCTTTTGTGGTCTAAATGCACGCACAAAAGACAAATAGCAAATCAACACTAGCTGCATTTGTCCAGACATACCTTCAGGAAATAAAATGAGCTTAATTTGGGAAGAGTGTTACTGTGCATATTGAGAAATTCTTTTCTTTGAAAATGCTCACTATGATAATCCACAAACTTATACACCTGACTATTGAGTTTGATACACCCATGCATAATTAAAATTGGAACAAAAAATTAAGTGCTCAATTTTCTCATGGGAACATACCTGAAGAAGGTTTTTTTTTGACAAAATTTTACCATGGTGTAGTATAAAAGTTTTGCATATACTTTGTTCTTATCTTCTTGGAGTTTTTGTGCTGGAATATTTTCTTTTATATGTTCATTTTTTATTTGCAGTGTCATCTTTTATGTTCATGACTTCTGGTCATTTCTAATTTCAAGTGTTCATTAATTCTGGACAATAAATACTATTATTCAGATAAAGATGTTTGCTTCTGCGTTACCTAAGCTTCGTTCTTATTAGATAAAAATGATTGCCTGAGCTTTTGAACGTTGTTCAGTGTAAGATGTTTTATTACTTGCAGCATATATGACAAACCATATACAATGGGATATCGAAGGCTCTGGGCCATGTTTGATAGTTGATGTAAATCTGGGACTTACACTGGAGGTATACCTTTTATCTTAAGGAAGAAAGCACCTAATGACATGCAAAAAACCACATAATTTTTGTGACTAATGATCTGATCCAGTCTAAACTTACTTTACTTGTGATCCACATTACTTTCCTGGAGACTGATTAAAGATTTTATTTTTTTGTTATCCACCTCCACATGCAAGAAAAAAAGTTTTGCTTGCTTGATCACAACCTTACTGTGAGGCATCATGACATGATAATCAGATATACTAGTGACCTACAAATATTTCAGTTTAATAATTCGTTTTAGAAAAAACAAATTGTTGCATGTTTTACGTCAACTTATACTGTACTGGTGTTTGACTGGTGGTGAGGGTTGACTTATGTAAATATCATCATCTTTTGTAGGTCTTTTCTGTGCCATTTAGCTTGCTCCCTCTACAAGCGGTCGAAGGGCCTGGAAACCTGTAAGCTTCTGAGCTTAAAATTTGTTATGATGGAAATCACTTGCCACATTTTACTGGTCATTCTCTGTTTCTGGTATATTCCTACATTCCATGAACATTAGATATCTCCAACGATAAGTGGTTAATGGTCACTTAATAGATGAATATGCATTGGCCACAGAATATGTTGGGTTGGTGTTCAAAATACTGTTCTACCATAGAACAAAATGTTTAGTTATTCTTTGTCGTGCAGCAGTTAGAGGAAATCTCAGTTGGGTTTTAAAACTATATATACTTAGCTTCTTGTTTATGTTTAAGTTCTGCAATAAAACAGTTATGTACTAATCAAGGTTTTCAAAATCGCGATTCTAACTCGTAGAATCGTACGAGTTTAAGGCTCTAGAGTATAAAACCGAGTAAACTCGACTCACAGTCGGATTAGGTAGTAGACTCGGGTAGACTCGGAGTAAACTCGGTAGAAATGGGTGGAATCGTGTAGACTCGATCGATTTCACACGTAGACTCGACAAATTTATTATTTAGGTATTTAACTAGTGTTTGAGGACATAACTGAAAAAAAGTCATAGAATTATATATTAGGAAATTTATTTTATATATATGAGGTGTTAAAATATGAAGTATAAACTATTTATACTTTTAAAATAATAGATACGAATATTTATAATCAAAAGACCTTAGGATATAATATTTTCTTTATTTTATAAGCTTGTACATAGAAACTACAAGTTTACATCTCGAGTTTACTGGACGTAAACGAGTCTACGTAAACTCTCGAGTTTAAAAACCTTGGTATTAATTGTAAGCTAACTTGGTGAATGACAAATGATTCATGTTTACAGGGTCATGCAAACTCTTCTTGACAGACTTGTACCCCTGCTTGTAGATCAGCTACTCGGAGACTATCGGGCATGGGTTGAAAAGCAGTTAAGAGTTTCTTCATAAGTTCACTTCAGTTGTATTTCTTTTTATCCAATTTTATATTACCTTAAGTTGTTCGCCAATTTTCTTTTTTGTAGAATGAAACACATTCTATTTATCATTTCTGTAATATTAAATCTTGGTAAACAACAAATACAATAGAAAAATTATTGGAGCCAAAATAAGATAGTATTGAAAATAAGTTTGTGTTTGTTTCAGATTTTTTCCATTTTCCCATGAGTTAAAATTAAAAGAAACTTGATCAATAAAAAGTTTCTGTTGATCAGAAAATTGCATATAACTTTGAGAAAAGAAAAAGAAACATGTATAATCACGTATTGTCTCTTATGTAATACACATATAACATAATTCATTTATCATTTTTTTGTTATCCAAGTAAATAATCCACAATTATTTTTTTTCCATGAATTATTTTCAGCAAAAAAAGGAGTGTGTTCCTCAATTATTTGAATGATAATTAAGAGCTCTCTTTTCTTTTATCTCTAACTCTCTCTCAATTTTTATCTCTTCAAAATTTATTGTTTTACAAAATTATCGCATGTTAAATAATTATTCCGCATCAATACTAAAACTCCTTGGTTAGTACTTATCAGGGATAATTGATAGTTTAAATTAAAAATATATCTTACGAATTATAATTTATCATTTGTGCCGCTTATCTCATATCTGTGGATTCTCTCTTTCTTATAAGGGCCGGTAGATCTAATGAATATTTTTCAATATGAAAGGATTTAGTGGTTTGAATGCACACAAACAAGATGCAAATAGCAAATCAACATTAGATCCATTTGTCCAGACATACTTTGCTGTGTTTGGTTCAAAAGGTATAGTTATACTCGTGGTATAGTTATACTTAATTTTCATTTGTGTTTGGTTAAGAAGTAATTTTTTTGCAAGTTATTTCAATATGTGTTTGATTAAATAGGAGAATAGATAGGTATCTTATATATTTTTATTTATAAATTATTAAAAAATTAAAATAATATTTTTTGTTGACTTTACGATGAATTAAATAAACATACAATTACAAATAAAATATATAATTTTATATTTTCTCAATAATATAATTTATTTAGTGAATACTATGAATTAAACTTCAAATTAAATGCAATATTCTTTATTTTAATTATATTTACACAATATTACACATTTTATATGTTTCTTATTAAATTTTTTATATAAAAGAGTTTGAGTTTTTTATTTAAATATTTAACTTGTTAATTATTTTTATTAAATATTTATTCTATATATATATATAAATTATTTGTTCATATTTTCTCAACAATATAATTTATTTATTGGATACTAAGAATTAAAATTAAAATTTAATGCAATATTTTTTAAGTTATATTTACACAATATTACACATTTAATATGTTTCTTATTGATTTTTTTATATAAAAGAGTTTGAGTTATTATTTAACTCGTTGATTATTTTTTATTAAATATTTATTCTATATTTATATATTTGATTTATAGTAGATGTTAGATTTGTCAAATTTTTTATTCAATATTTTATTTGTTAATACTTATACCCAACTTGGGTATAATATAATACCTACTTTTTACTAGGTATAAATTTTGACTACATTTATACTCAAGTTGGGTATAAATATTTTTTTTAATGGCAAAACTATCCTTTGCTTAATTCGGGTATAACTTTAGTTGTTTGAGTATAAACTAAGGGATAAACTCTTATCCCTTAATTTATACCCCAACCAAACACACCGTAAGAACATATTTTCGCTTAATACAAGAATAATGTTTTATATCCACATATTCTCTTATGTCATACATATATAAATTGAATATGTTTTAACTTATTTTTTACACAAATAAATATAAAAATTATTTTTTAACAAAACTTGTTATTCATAGTTTTTTTTCTTATAATTTACTTTAAGCCAAACACCACTTAAAGTTATACGTCGTCTCCTAATTGAATTGAGCTTTAATTTATTATTGCAAAGGATAAATTATATAAACTATCAACTATTCTAAAACATTAGAGTTATATAAACTATCAACTATTCTAAAAATTTAGAGTTATATAAACTATCAACTATTCTAAAAATTTAGAGAAAAGAAAGCTTACTTTGCAGGTTCGCTCCTTGGAACAATCATTTAACTTTGGCGCGTGAGATTTGGCATGATTCAAATCATCAAACGATTTTGACGATTTACGATAAATTTAAAATTTTAAAATATATTTTAAAAATTTAATCTCACTAACCGTGAAAAGTTAAGAAGCCAACTTAGCAATTTGCCTGCTTGATATTTTTGTCATGGTATCTAATTTGACATGTAAGTTGAGTACGATGGTATCTAATTTAACGTGGAATTAAAGTAGGGTCAACGAAGTGGTATAAAAAAATCCATTGTTCTATGTGGTGGGTTAAGTTAGATTAAATTTGTCAGCTGCCAATGTCAGGCAAGTGTTAAATATAAATATAAAGATATTAAAATAATTAGTATCTCATCTAATTTAACTTCGCTAATTTACTCTTCTTAACATGCATTTTTTTTATAATATCATCAAGATATATCTAAAACAAGGACCAAATAATTCCCAGTAACCAACATAATTGTTTCACCGAAAAATATAATTCTGATCACTAAGGAAACATAATCATAATTTTAATTTGTATCCCGAAACGAAATATATAATTTGCTATTTAACCATACAACTACAAGAAGTTTACGTGGAATACTTACGTTAGGATCTCACAAGTAATATCGAATGGATGAAATTAGAAATCCGCAGCGTGTTTTACCCTAAAGGAATAAATGGAAAGCAAGAAAATTACAATAAGATTAGTCGAACTACAACTACAGTTCTCTCGTCAGGTAATCAAACAAATAAAATACACTATGAACCTATTTGGTATAAGAATAAAAGATGAATAAACACTTTATTCTCGTATTTGCACCCAAACACTCCTAGAATAATATAATTCTTCTAATTTTTAAAACCACCTCAAATTTCTCAAAATGACATATTTTTATTACAAAAGAACAATTTTTTTCTTGCTTTCTTTTTTCTTTCCAATTTACCATATTGAATAATTTTATTTTAATAAATACATAATAATCTATAGTTAATAAGTTTTTCATTACTAATTAAATTTTAGTTTCTCAACAAAAATATTAAAATATAATATTATAAATATTTTGATACTAATAATTTTCATATTAATTAATTATATTATCATAATTATTTGGTAATAAAATATTATTGAAAATGAAGACTAGTTATATATATATATATATATATATATTTATATATATATTATTAGAAACATGTTAGTTTGTATAACTACAATTAGCACTAATAATTATTTATCATTACATAATTCAGTAATTAGAAATATATTAAGTAATTAATTATTTGTTAACTTGTATAATTATATGATTAATTACAATTAATTAAGTTTTAGCATCTTATAAATTTTGCACAAAACTGTGACGTTACGTTAATAAATATAATTTCATAAATATTAATAATTAAATATTAATTAATTATTAGGTAATACGATATCATTAAAAATAGAATGGCGACAAACATTTACTATTAGTTAATTACTATAATATTTATAATTATTTAATAGTTAATATTTTATTATAAATAAAACAAAGATTAATTATCTATTAAATTGTATAATTAGAATTAGTGCTAATAGTTTTTACCGTTATTTAATTAATAATTAGAATAATATTGATTATAATTATATTAAATACTTTCTATAAATTGCTATTTTTAATTAAAAATATATAATAAAATATTAAAATTATTTTTCTCATTTCAATCAAATATTATCTAATTTAATTATCATAATACCAATTAAATCATCCAAACACACCGCTAGAATATCATCACAAGAATATTTCACTTCTATTATCTCCACAAGAACAAAAAGAGAATATTCTCCCTAATTCTCATAAATATTATTCATATACCAAACAAGGCCTATAAGAGCAGTGAGATCATGAAACGTGCATGATCTTTTAATCATCATAAATATTCAAACCATGAACCCAGACACCACTTGAGCCAGAAGAGCTACCAACCAGATGCCAAACCTCCCAACCTGAACAACGTTATAGTGGAAGTTTGAAAATAAATTTAACTTAATTATTGGACTTTATTTTTTCCTCAGTTAGGATTCTCTCTAGTTTCCTAATTGAGGTAGAAGTCTTAAATACAAAAAAGTATAAATAAGAGAAAAACTTAATATCAAAACTAATTCCCATTTGTAATCGTTGCATGCAATTCTTTAGGGCAATCCCCGTCTAAATCTCTAGGGTAAACATCTAGGGAGGTGCACCACCCATTTGTAGTCTAAGGAAGAATCATGAGGATCTTTGATTATTCTTTCTATAGGAGCTCGAGGATATTCTCTCTGTAATTCTTCACTTCTTCTGCTCGATGATCTAACTATTTGTGTGTAATTTCTTCTCTTGTCAATTTTCAAAACAAACTAATATCAGAGTTTTCATTCGTAACAAATTGATATTCAATGATGGTCCTCTATTAGAGTTTCGAGTTCATCAATGATGCTCCATTGTTAAATAAACAAAGGCATTTATGACAACTTTGATGAGGACAAACTCAAGAGTGGAGATGGTAGCGTCACACGAGCAGGCGTCACATAGAAAGGTAATATTGAGGGTGGGCTCCACCCGCATGCATGTGCATGATGCCACACATGAAGGGCATGACACGTGCTTGTGTTGCATGTGTGAGCTTGACATGGGCGTGCAAGAATGGGCACGACATGGGAGTGCAATGCCGCACGAGAGCGCGTTGTTGTGCATGCAACATCGTGGCATGGGCATGTGGTGCCGCATAGGCCGAGCGAAACCCTCACAAGCGCACACTACCATATGGGCAGGCACGACATGGACATGCAGCGTCGCACATATAAGGAGCCACTGCTACACTGGTGTGCCTCGTCGCACGGGCAAGTACCATGCTGCATGACGCGCCCATCTAAATATACAAACTAGGCATGTTCATCTGAATCTGAGTGTGTGCTGAACTAATCGTGCATCTGATTTCGTGGATGAGCCAAGCGAGTCACATCCAATCGAATTTGCAGGCAGCCTAAGAGAATTGTCCATTTGGATTTGTGTACAAGCCAAGTGGATCGTTTTCATCTAAATCTGCAAGATGGTTGTGCTAATATGAGTATATGAAGAAGCCAAGTGGGCCTATCCATTTGAATCTACGGACAAGTCTCGTCCAACTTAATATGTGAGGGAGTCTCGTCCAACTAAATCATTGAGTGAGTCTCGTCCGACTGAATTTGTGAGCAAGCCAAGAGGGTCGAACATTTTTTTATCTTTGGACGAGCATCATCCATCTAAATATGTGGGTTTCCTATAAACACATCTAGATCTGCTAGTGATCGTATTCATTTGAATGTGCAAGCATGCCAAACTCTCATCTGAATATATGGGAGTGCCAAACGAGGTGCACACATATGAATCTGCAGGGTGGGTGAAGCATGTTGTGTCAATTTGAATTTGTGGGCATGCCAGGAGGGGGCAATCCCATCTATATTTGTGGACGGGCTAAACGGTCGACATCCATCTTACTAGATAAATTGTGCAATATGAATTTATGCTAGGTCAAGTAGTCTATGACCATATGTACATGTTGACAAATGGACTAGGTGAGTTGCATCTATCCAAATATGTGAGTTGGTCCAACCTGTTTCTCTCATCCAAATCCAAATCTATATGTGACAAGGCGAATCGTGCTCACCTGGATCTATGGGTGAGAAGTTAAGGCGAACTACACTCGCGGACCAGCAAGCAATGAAGACAATACTTATATGTATCTGTTGGCATAGTAGATTGTTTTATCGTGATAGGAGGGAAATTTGTTAGAGCTTGACTTGAATTTATATTGGAATTTGGAATCAAATTTGTAGCTTGACTCTATTTTCTATTTAGTTAAGATTTTGTTTCACTAGGATTTGAGTTTTTTTAATTGATGTAGAAGTGTAAAATTCAAGAGATTATAAATAAAAATAAGAAAAAAAATGTAATATCAAGAGTAATCTTCATTTGTAAACTTTTGGGTTAATCATCATCTATAATTTTCAAGATTTATCCCTCTGATATTCCTAGAAAGAAATCTCAATTGGGGTGACTTACACCACCCATTTGTAGCTAGAGGGAGAATAATAGGGATCTTTGATGATCTTCCCTAGGAGAGCTCAACGATGTTTTATTTGTAAATGTTTGTTTCTAAGTAAATATCTAGTTTTGCTTGAGGACTTGATTCAGTTAGGGGTAAATCTTGTTAACTATTGATGTGCTCTTTTATGTATGTTTTGTTTTCTTTCACCAATTTCCTGGACAAACTACTATTATAGTAATATGTTTTGGCACCTTCCACAAAACCTCCGCTCCTCCACGACGTGCAGCGCCGCTCCCCTCCCGTTGGAGGTCGAGAAGCCGGCAAACATGTTATGCAGGAATTCGGAGGTCATGAGTGGCAGTAGTTGAGCTACACCTATAGCTCCTTGCCATCTCCGTCATACTCCACTCAAGCCATCATCTTGTACCATGACTTCAGCCCGACGTTTAGCTTTGTCGACGTCCACAAACATTACCAAGGGCATGCCACCGATGTTGAGGGCAACGAGGTTGCCGTTTAATGTCGTTGTTTTTGTGGGCAGTGTCAAACTCTGCGACCAGTGGTGTTTTTGGTAGAAGATACCCATGTAGCCATGGGAGCTGCCAAGGTGGGACGCGCCCTACGTGATCAAGAAGGCGAGGGTGCCATCCACGGAGGTGATGGAGAAGGTGAAGTTGGTGCAAGAGAGGGTGTGCTTGGTGCCAGGCTCGCAGAGTGCACTGCTACATCGCAGAGTCGGATGGGTTGCGAATCGAGGGCGCAACCTACAGTGTGGTACCGCCACAGTTGAGGCTGATGTAGCAGTTCTCTATGGAAGCGTCACATAGTGGGAGATGGACAGTGCATGTGTGCACTGTGTGACTTGATGGTGCAGCTCCTGTGATGGTGGCAACGGAGAGGAGCAGCAGACAACCGGCAGCGAGTTCAGAGGCCATGAGTATCAAAAGAAGTATGTTCGGTCTCGTTTACGGCGTAGAGAAACCACGAGAGTTCAAAGATGACGATGCAATTTATAGAGCTCATCTTATCAAAATTGTAGAGAAATCTGTTGCAATTTTAAAGCTGCAAATATCAATAAACAATGACCGGTAGAAGAAAACACAAGCTTACGACTCTGAATGACGAAGTTGGAAATAAGTCAAAATCTAAGCCATTGTGGGTCAGAAAGGTAAAATATTTTGCAGGAATGGAAGACAAATGTTTTTTTCAAGATAATTGTATATATATTTATTGTTTTTTTATGAGTTTTTTAATCAAGGAGAAAAGATTTTAGTGATCAAAACTTTCTGATTGGCAGAAAAGTATTTTTTTTAGAAATATTATACCGCAAGTAATACGAAGTAAATCATAACTCAAATCTACTTGAAAGAAAGAAAAAAAAAAGTCTGTTTCTTTTTTCAATTGAGTTGGATTCGGAACAAAGAAATGACTTCAGGACTGCCATTCTGAACAGGATCCTACTACTGGTAGATCCTAGCTTAAGAATATTGAAATTTTTTTGGTTGCCCGACGGCAACGTTGACACCCGACTCTAATTCATAGTGGAGAGCGAAATATGTTCCTTCTGAGGATACCTTTTGAAACGAGACTACTAACCATCTTTCGATCTGAAATCGAAATTTAGCCTGCTTCCATCTGGAATATCAAAATACTTTTTGTAAGATGATGGTTAGCGGAGGTAAATAAAAGTATATAAAAAGCAGTTTAAGTTTGAAGAAAATCGTGTGCATTAAAATTATAATACTCGATCGAATGACACCACGTCTCCCTTTCCCGTAAAATCAGATATATCCAAGGGGTTCATTACATAAACATCTTCCAGCGAAATTTATGATAAAACCATAAAAATTTATGATACCTCATATCAGTAGCACATTGGATGGCTCGACGAAGAAGCTCACAACCCAACCCAATATGATCGACCGTTGCTGTTGTGAACGGGTGAAGAAGAGGGCGATGTCACGGACCACTCGTACCAGACCTGCAAGCAAGATATTTGTTACAATAAGAAAAAAAAAGAAAGAATTTAGAATTATCATTGAATTTAATGTAGCATTACCTTCGTGCTACCACAGCATCGCCAGAAGTGCACTTCTAGTGAAGAACCAGAAGGTACAAATACAGGAGTTCTCAATGGAAAAAAGATTGGAAACCTGCCAGATGCGAGATCATAAATGCTATAAAAGGCAACTCTCCAAGTAACATAAGGGGCACAAAATACAGATGATAAAAGTACCAGCTAAACATATTTGGCGTTGGCATGGATGGCTCAATGCCAAGATGAACGTCTCCGTAGAGTGTTGAATCAAAATAACCAGCAAAACCTACCCGATGCAGAAACAGAACCGATACGTTATATGATGAAGAGGTTGAATAGAAAACTCTTAAAATGTCTACTACATTTAAATGCGAACACATAATTGAGAAAACTTCTACTCAGACAATCAATATCTTAAGAATCAAGAACTTTATATGGAATCCCTCAAATTTCCATTGAACAGAAGTTGACTTTACAAAGAGCTATCTAAAATCATTCAATGATAATAAGAATCAACACTGCCTGAATATCATAACAAAAAGGAATGTTTAAATAAGATACTTGAACTGCATACCATGAATTATAGCTGAGCCAGTGTCAGAAGGTATCTCAAAACACAACTTCTTATATCGCTGGTTACTCTTTGTCTCCGAGAATTCAGGATGGGTAAATGTGAATACCTGTGAATTTAAACAATCAGAAATCACATTGGTAGAGAGAAAAAGTTAACATCTAAGCATAGAACTGTAGAGGGGAATCGAGAATTGAAGGTTGACAATGACTACATTAAACTAAGTTCCCGATAATCATAAACTAGAAAAGGCCAATATTCTCACAGGTTGAGAAGGTGCAAGCCTTGCAATTCGATGCAATTTTACAACATATGCAGTTTCAAAATGTGCTAGGTCTTTGTGTGACTTCACCTGCAACAACAATTAATATCAACACATTAATCTCATAATGAACTCAAAGGAATGATTTTGGGCATTGGGAATATGGATGGCATACATCATTATACAATTTTGAAGCAGTGATTGGCTGAATAAAGCTAGTATACCTGACAAAAGCAATTTGTAAAATATTTAATCTCTACCCAACACTAAACAATGATAAAATACAACGTTGATAAGCAAGCAAGCACATACGATGATGGAATAGAAATGCCATCTGCCTTTAAAAATCGTTGTGCACCATCAAGGCACTCAGGAGAAAGTTCATTATCACCAAATGATCCCAGCAACTCACTGACCTAATACAACAGTGAATCAGCGATTAAAAGTAAGTCACAATCAAAACCAAAGAAAGCATGAAAGAGGCAGCCCGTATACCAAAATATCAGCTTTTTCAGGTGCATCCCAATATCTCATATCACATGAGATTATCGTAACCAAGTTTTCCCATCCTTCCAATTTGATCAAGCTCTGCCATCAATGAAGAACAGTTTATCAAGATAGAAAGTCAACCAACCTATCAAGAACTGATGCCTGTGATTATTAAAATAAAACTGCAATTTTCTTTTTCATATTCCAAGCAGTGGCATAATTTAAATGCCCTCAAGCACCAATGTCCTTTTCTTCTTTTATATAGGGAGACACATGCTAGAAATTTGATTTTGCTTTAGCAGAACACAAAAAAGAAAGGCCATAATCTGATTAACACATGCACGCAGTTATTTACTTAGAAGCAAGACATTCAGGAACAACTCTTATTCAAATTACAGTGTACTAATGATTGAAACAAAATTATTTTCTCGAGGAGGACTGCAACCACTAAACAGAACTTACATGTAGTGTAACAACGGCATTTGGATTTTTTTCTACAGCATATACTTTAAGTTTTCTCCCAGTTTCTTCAGCTGCCTGCAGTGGATAAAAAATCATAACAATGATAGGAGATCATCAACAGGCATTGATACAAGATGCACATTTGGTGAAAACTTTCAGAACCTTTTGCCACCCAAATGACAATGCATTTTGTTCCACTTGGACATATTTAGTATCATGCGAATAAAGTACACAAATGCAACACAAATAATTTGATTTCAGGTAAAGATGTAGCTGATTGTTAATACAGCACTAGTAAATATGCATTTGAGAAACATCAATACACCAAATAATTCTGCCAAGGCTTCCAAAAGGAAATTGCAAAATGGACGGTTATAAAAAGTCAAGGCCAGAACAATATTGAGTATGAAACCTTTCATCAACGAAATTCCATCAACAGGAACACAATTTTGTGTGCAATGAATAAAAGAAAAATGACGTAATCACCTATTAGGTGGAGCTAAAGAAGAAGAACTATGTTCTCTAAATCTATTTTCATTTAGATGAGTTCAACACATCATTCAAACTGAACAAATACTAAAAGATCAGTGTTTCACTCTAAATCCCAACAGGGATCCATCCAGTGTGACAATAGTTGTATGTGTTGCATGAGGAAGCACTGCCTAGCATACCTGCAAGGAAGCTCTCACCAGTGGTCCTCGTCCAGCCCCCACAACCATCAGCACCTTTGGTGAAGAAAATAAAAAGGTTCTCATTAGTATAGTGCAATATGATGTCACAAAAAAATCTACAGATTTAGGTACATAGACATAAGAACTAATATATAAAGTGAAAAAAGAAAAAGATAGCCGCAATCTTTTTGAAGGAATACATGGCTCTCACCGTGACTGTTGTTGAAGCATTTTCATCTGAAACCCTATCAAGCAAGGCTTTACAAACTGCTCTTTGGTACTGCCATCAAGAGCACAATATAAGTTATCCACTAATGTTTTCTAGTAAGAGTAAGCTCGTGTACTAGAAGCATTCGAATTAGTTAAAATACAATAGACGACTAGAGAATTATATATACCAAGATCATTGATGTGGTGTCAATTATCATGATGTCTAATAAAGGTTCAATGATTAACCGAGGTTAATGGTTTGAATCATGAAAATAGCTTATTTATGACTGAGGCTTGGGGAATCTAAAAATGTTCCAACTAGTTTGTGTCCAAGCGCCAGTAGAGCACTACAGTCCAAAACTACACAAAAAAAGGGAATTCGAGAAACAACAGAATGACAAGAGTGCATCCCACATGATTCCGCAAGTAAATAATAATAGCTCATAGACATGAAATAAACCTGGCTATACTTGACGGTGTCCTTCTCAAATGTTTCATAAGTTTGAGCCTCCAAATTATCCATGAGAGGCTGTATAAAAATAAAGTTGTTATAAGACCAAAGAATCGTCCAACAATCATAAATAAATATATATAATGCATGCAATAATTTACCTGCAAAGGAGATTGCAGAAAGTCTCTATAGCCTAGCTGCAAATTGATAGTGTGAAATGCTATTAAAGATAAAAAAAAATTACAAGCCTAAGTTGCAGATTGTTGTAGTGAATGTCACCTCAAAACGTTCTTGCTCGGGTAGTGGATCCATCCTTTGATATAGATAAGCAATATAATCAAGATACGGCCTTAATACATGTCGGGCTGACATACCTAAACAAAGAAATAGTTGAATTTAAAAAAAAATAATCTGAAAGCATAAAACTTCAGAATCACTTGCATCAGTAAGGATACATAAGAATTTTGCAACAGTAACAGGACTAAATAAAATAAACCAGAAGTTGTACAAGAAAATTGGATCAGGAGAACACTATGATAAAGAGGAAAACATTAAATGAAACAACTTGTCTTGTATTTCTAAGTGCAGAATGATCACAATTCACATATGCTTTCCAAGTCTCACCATCTATGGTGGCTATGGTATGCATATCTTGAGCATGAAGCAACATTTAATCAGTTAGAATACTTTGAAATGTGTGGTAATATATGTATGTTCTTCATTCCTTTGCTTTCTTAGTGTTGTAACTTCTGTAAATATCGGTACTTATTGTGTTTAACATACTACAATATTTGTAAACACGGAAATCCATGATATCACAACTTTGCCATCTATCTTCTTACCAGTGAATTGATCATCACTACCATCATTTGGTAGTTGAAGGGTTTCCCCAGAAACGTTATGAAGTAAACTTCCTGAAATTACTATCTGGAAAACAGAAATAGAGAAATATGAGAAAATATTCAGTGGATAAAAGATAATATTTTAAGACTACTTGCAGATAGGTCTTAGATATTTGCAAGGATACTCTGCATGTAATGATTGTAACCATATTTAAGACTGTTTTATGATCATTTTTTACCAAAGATTTGTTCTATTATTAATAAAATTGTAAAAAAAGGATGGTACCATTGTCAAATTAATGGTCATCTTCTTCCACTTTAGAAATAAATAGTTCTACCTTAACCCAAATAAGATATAAGAAACTTTTTCTTCAAAAAAAGATATAAGAAACCAATCCTGCCACCAAAACTTTGTGTTTCTCCAAAAATTACCCTTCAAATTCATCATTAAACAAACTTTATTCCGTTAGTTTTCCCACATTTTTTTCTCATATAATTTCTCTTTTTTTCTTGTTTATGGGGCTTTCCTATGTCATCTCTCACTCTTCTCTAGATATCTTAAATAGTTTTTAAGAAATATCTTACACAATCGTGTAAATACGACTTTTTTATTAAAAAAACTTATATCACAAGTAATTCTCAAATTGATTTTGGAAATAATAAAAAAATGTTTGGATAATTAATTATATGATAAAAATTAAATAAACATCAAGGAAATGTCTAGAAATAAATATCGTTAGGAAGGGTAAAGTATATATTTGGCAATATCAGGACCTATATGTGGGAAGATATGGATTTGAAAGAGGGAGTTGATTATAGAAAGAACATGAAAGGTAGCAAATTTTAAGTTTAACAAAAGTTTTGTTAGGGGTGGTAATTGTGTTAAAATACAACAACAACAACAAAGTCTTATCCCACTAGGTAGGGTCGGCTACATGGATCATACGACGCCATTGCGTTCGTTGATCTATGTTCATGAGATTCGACGAGGTTTTACGTTGACTGTCGAGGCATAATTGTGTTAGAATAATTGTGAAAAAAATCCTTAGCCACAGTTCTTAGCAACATATGAATGTGATACCTGAACATGATGGTCAAAAAAACCTGTGATCAGTTTCTGATGTCTCTTGGACAAACAAGGATAGCCTCTAGCATTTGTCAAAAAAGACTACAAAACAAGGTTAAATACATACATCAACATATTTTAATTTGAACGCAATAAAGCAGACAACATTAAGGAAACATATTCCAAGTGAAATGAGTGATATGTTTATGATATTGTCACCTCAGTATGAATGATAGCTGCTCTAACAGGCTCCCCAAACCAGCGTCCAAGTGAGTTTCCAGATGGTAAGGAATGCCTAAATCATGATTTACTTGTAAGTATATCCATTCTCATGTATTCTTTATGACTTTAGGAAATATAGGGTTAACCTTGCTGATTTATTTTTTAGATAATCAATGATAGACGTATGTGTATAATCACAAGTCCAATCATACATACAGGATGTCAAGAGCTATGCCGAGCTGGTTGTTGTGGTCACACAGCAGTCGAAATGAATTCCACCATTCCCAAGTATCAGCAAGGTTAACAGACTACAGAGAAAATTGCAAACCACCGAAAATCAAATAATCACTAAGTTGTTTTGTATAACAAGCAGCATACACAAAATATTTAAACTCTACATACTTGGCCACCGATTTTGTTTGTAGAATCATCATCGGGCTTCTCCAATGGTACCCTGAGCCACAACTTTTCAGAGGAAAAGCTATTACCAGAAGGTAAAACCTAAACAGGTGGACAAAATCTTTGAGCATGAGATTTGGTCACAGGAGAATACCTGCATATTGCTTATACCTTGCAAGAGCTGATTCACGCATCTTGCATAATTACCACATGAAGCTCCCTTTGGAGGAGGCAACAAGCATGCCTGCAACATATAATCGCATACAAAATTAGCAACACAGTGCCCCAAGGCATTCTACTTCTCGAAAATAGGAGTCTGACCTGCAGAGAGACATGAGACGCCCATGCAATTTCTTGCTTCAGTGTAATTTCAGAATCTAACCGAACTTGTTCATCTTCTGAATCTAAGTCAATCCATGAACTAATTTTCCCTATTTAAACAAAAAAAAAACACTTAATGAACCAAAGGACAATGTTAGAGCAGACTAGAAAATGATCCCTGCATATAATATTTTTTGAGTGTCTATAAACTAATATATCCATACGTTTTGTATATCATGTCAGTAGAAAATTTTCTGGAGGATGATAATTATGATGTATTTGTCCTTTGACAATCAATCTCAGTTCACAAAAACATTTCTTGGTGGACAAATAGAAAGCGCAATAGAGGTTGTTCGGCATTAAAGTTTAAAACCAGAACAAATAATAACAAAATAGAAAATGCAATAGAGGGTGTTTCACATTAAAGTATAAAACCAGAACAAAAATAAAAAATTGCCAAGGAAACCATGAAACAAGCCAGAAGAAGATATCACACTGCCAACTTTTAGAAAAGC
Source organism: Pontederia paniculata (assembly GCA_001647135.1). NCBI lineage: Eukaryota > Viridiplantae > Streptophyta > Magnoliopsida > Commelinales > Pontederiaceae > Pontederia > Pontederia paniculata. The sequence goes on along the minus strand of LTAE01002402.1, from coordinate 16,238 downwards.
ATTCTCTCAAAAAAAAGTAATAAATAAGGAAAGTAGTCAGGTGGCCTGGTCATTGGCATTTTATGCAGCACAGAGCATGTGTGTGGCTTAGCTGATTAATTGTACAGTACACTTATGATACAGTTACTTTTGACATAATACATGCTAAGATTTTCATAACCACATTTAGTGGCAACAAATATAAGATTGCACAGGATAATATATTAAAGTATCATGCATTAAAATTCATAGTCCTAAACTACAAAGTGTTTGAGACAGTACATACCAACAACATGACTGCTCCACTGTGACGGGCTAAGAACTAAATCTGATGCTGCAACTGGAAGAACCAATTTACTAGTTCCATCATTTTTTAAGGAACTGGGCCTGTAGCTAGGGTCAACCTGTGCCAAGTAGCAGAAATGAGCACCAAAGACAACAGAACAATCATGTTAGAATTACTAGATACTCCAATCTGAAATCAAAATGAAACCCCTATGGATGTAAGTCAAGACATCAATTGGAAATGCACTTTCCTTTACTGACCACTCACACACAATGACAGCTAGATTAGCTGGGAAACAATGTGACTGTCTAATTGGCAGCAACCTTCCTTAAGGTGCAGTGAAAAGAGATAACATACTTTGATCCTCCATAGAAGTTAGAGTACGAGATAGAGAAAGTGGGATTACTAACCAGTGGAGCTAATACAAAATCAAAGCCACCGGAGAGACTGTCAGTCAGAAGCTGAGGCATGTCATCATTGAACTCTGCCTCCACGCCGCAGTACCGTGACTCGCTTTTGTCCCCAGGTCTCTGTCCAAGAGGCATCCTGAAACCACCCTTCCAACGCGAGAATCACTGTGATTACAAGAATGGCGCCAAACAAGCTGCAGGAATTTAAAAAAAAAACTCCTAAAGATCCATTGTTTCAGCAGAAGACACAATGCCATCGATAGCAAGCAAAAAAAACCTAGATCTTAAAACTATGATCATTTCAGAGGGAAAAAAGATTACCAACAAGGCAAAAAGTGCAGAGGAAAGAACGAAAGAACGTGATTGGAAAAGATCGAAATTTCTACCGATTCAGGTCCCAAGCACGGCAGAAGACTGCGAGATCGAATCGACCACCTCTTGCGCCAAAGGAACAGGGAGCTTTCGATGATGTAAACAGGAGGGAGGAGGAGGCCAATGGGTTGCGGCGGAAGGCGGCGAAGACGACGACGAGAGAGAAGGGTTTTAGGTAGGGTTTTTGCCGCCACCGCACAAGCGAGTGTTGGCTTTTTTTAATCCATAAATACCCCTCTACATTAATATATTTACATTTCATCGCCAATCAGGAAGGGGGTGTGTCTTTGTGCTGCTGGCGAGGGAAACAAAAGTAACAAAACAGATGCGATACATTTATGTGAGTAGATTGTGTCGGCATTTCCATTCGATTTTGTTTTAAATTTTGTGATTTGCTTTCTGGTTGATAATTCCCATATCAAAAAGTTTAAAATATTTGATTAAAAGTTACTGTGATATTCGTCACCCACAAGCTTAATAAACTTGATTAATTTAGTTTGAAACTTTTTTGACAAAATATCTAGAGAAAAAAGATTTATAAAATAATTCGTTGTAAGAAAAATATGTTCAAAATACGAATTAATTTTGTTATTCATACATAGCGATAAATATATTTGATTAAGATAATGTTTTTAATATATATATTAGATGGAAAAATAATTGTATTCAAAACTGTTTTTGAGAAATATTTTTTTATTTTTTTTCATGGAATGAATACAATCCATGTGTCATTGTGTCACAATTTCTTTCCACGAGATCCAACATGCAAGTCTACCCACGGAATCATATAAGTCAATATTTAAAAAAATGATATTATTGTAGGATCATCGATTTGTTCAAAAAATTATTCTCTAAATTTATAGTCCACATAAATTTAAAATATGTCTTGAATAATAATAAGGATAGTTATTTATAAGCCTATGATCATCTTCGTATTTTATTCACGTGAAATTAACTTTCGTTTTTATTATCTTGAACCTTACAATCTTCCTTCTTTTGGCTTAACATACTTGTTGAATCATCTCGTCCTGCATAATTTAAATGAGCACGTGAGGTTGACTCTGATATCTTTTATAACATTCTCGATTCATTTAAAAAATTATTTATTTTAAATTCATAATTCACACAAATTTAAAATACATAATTATTTATAAATATATGATCACATATTCATATTTTATCTATACGAGATTAACTTTCATTTTCATTCTTTTAAAATCCTTATCAAGTTTTTTAATCAATAATAATATTTATTATTGTTATCTTCTTTTGCTAGTTTCCAAAACTCTTTTGTCTTCTGTAGTGGTAGTGTCAATTGTTTCTTTTTTTTTCTTCTTTTTTCATTAGAAGAAAACTTATTGGATGTCTGGATTTGAGTATATACAATATTCTTTTCAAAGTTGTATACTAATCTCAATCGATATGCTGATAAGCCTTTTGTTAGTCGATGGTTCAGGAAACCTTTTTTTTTCTAAAGAATATCTAATATATTCTAAAAAAAAGTTTTCTACTTCGTGAAAAAAGAAGAAAAAACTTGACGTCGTGATCGTTAAGTTGACAATTAATAAATGCAACAGAGCATTAAAAAGAGAGTTCAAAATTAACAAACGAGGATAATCATAATAATTTTTTAGTATTTTTTTTAAAGAAGTATTCGAAAATAAATAAATAAATAAATACAGACCAGCGGCGGGGGCCAATGGCGGTAAGAATGCGCAGTACAGATGCGTCATGTGCACAGCAGTAAGGGATCGGTGCCTTATCTGATCTCCACCGGTTCAGTTTATTTATTTATACCAAAAGAGATAGTTCCGAATATTTGATACTAAAAAAATAATGTTTAGAATAGGAGACAGAAACAACTTATAATCAAAATACATCTCATTTAATTAAGTTTAATTAATATAAATATTTAACTGATTTATATTTTAAATTGAAATATTAAAAGTTAGTAGATCTAAATTTAAATCTCAAAATCGCTAACAAAAAAATATATTATTTTATTTTTTTATTTTAACTTCGGATAAATAGTCTTAAACATCAAGAACCTTCAATAAATACAAAAGAAAAATTACATCTGATTTGGTCCCAAATATGATAATTGGGAATGTCATAGATTCAAGATAAGAAAAAATTTTAAATACAATTATGAAGCGTTCTTATTGAAGCTCCTAAAATATTATTATTTACACTCTCAATATTTTCTAGATTTATTATTGTTATAGGGTTATCCAATAAAAATTAAAATGAATGATAATGAGTTTACTCTAAGCGAAAATTTCGAATTCAATTTTTTTTATAACTAAAAAACTTTTATTAAAAATTTCATCTAAATGTCTTGACTTGAAGTAGCTAAGGAAAAACTTACTTTCAAAAAATTATTAAGCGAATTTGGTGGCTACAAAAGTAGAACTTGTAGAGCTTTCTATTACTATACAAGCAATAATTTTTTGAAAGAGAGAGAAGGCGATGGGAACACATCCATGGTGATGGATCATGGAAGTACGCAAAAAGCACTGTCCTTTGTCTTGGGTTCCTAATCTTAGCTGTTCTTCTTGCAGCAGCACTCAACCTTGTCTTGGATTGGTATGTAGTTTACAGAAGGTGAATTGCTTAAGCAGCGCAGGAGCAAACAATATTGTAAGAGAAATTGATGTTGGTAATTATGAATCAATATGTATATTTTCGTGCAATTTTTTTCTTTAAACTAGAAGATGCTTGATTAGTTGAAATTAAAATAGAAAATAAATAAATATGTTTATTAGAATAATAAATAAAGATATAATTTATTTTTATTATAATATTTTTTAGATTACTTGTTAGTCTTCAACTATTTTTGTACAACATGTATTACATAAGTATAAATGTGAGATTAAAATAATATAATACATAATTATTATAATTATATAATCCTAATAGAAATTTAAACAAACTAAATAATATGAAAATATTGAAACTTAACTATAATTTCAGTTGTGTGTTTTGAAAAAATATCATCATTAAACAGTAGTGATACTGATTATTTTTTTTAGATAATTACTTTCTTATTTAACTATTCAAAAATTAAAAGAATATAGGAAGAACCACTACACTTCAATTTTAATGCACGAGACAAGAATATAACAAGATTGATTATTTTGTCTCTTTTGTACTCCCATTACCTTGGTTGCTTCCGTGCTCAACTTTATTAGACTTCAGAATTTTGAAAGAGAGTGATGTATACCTCTCTCTCTCTCTCTCTCTCTCTCTCTCTCTCTCTCGTACTTTCTACAGGTGCCTCACTCGTCGACTCTAATTCTCTGAAAGCACTTTGGCCATGCAATGATGCAGCAATGGTTTTTTAGCAGCAACATACACAGTTCATCACCCCCTGGTAAATGCTCTTTCTAGAGCTATATATCATGCCTGAATTTCTTGATTTATCAGACCTCAAGGAGCTGATTTTTTGTGCTGTCTACTTCGTTCCTTGCTGCTTATCGTTTTCCCCCTTACAGTTATGCATGATTTTATGACTTTTGACCTCGGATTTAAAAGTTGACTGCTGTCTCTGCTGCAATCTCACACCATATGAAATGTGTCGACTGTAACAATTGAGGTGGTTGCTTTCAAAGTGGATTCTTTTAGCTGTTTTTTGGTGGTTTGTAGGTCGACTTTTGAATCGTCCTCTTTTTACCAGTGGAAGGTCCCTGGATTCTGATGAAGTTGATGTGAAAAAGATATCACCTTTTGGCATCTTGAAGTGGAATTAGGAAAAGGAGTTCTGGATGGCGTCTGTTTCACTGGGTTTTTGGGTCATTTCTTGGTTCTGCACCGTGGCTTCTGTGAGCGGAATTGGTGCCAACTGGGGGACGCAGACAAGCCACCCCCTGTCGCCAAGCACTGTGGTTCAGATGCTCAGGGACAATGGATTCCAGAAGGTGAAGTTGTTTGATGCAGAAGAGGGGACTATGAATGCCCTGAAGAAAAGTGGCCTGGAGGTGATGGTGGGCATCCCCAATGACATGCTGCTGACGATGGCGACCAGCATGAAGGCGGCGCAGAACTGGGTGTCAAACAATGTCTCGGCATACATCAACGATGGAGTCAACATCAGGTTCTTCTTGCTGTTCTTCTCATCATCATGCTGTTTTATATATGTGACTTGTGATAAGTTGTGTTGTTCTTTTGCATTTGTCAATTCCCAGAAATCCTGACCTCAAACACCAGGGTCACATATGTACAATTTGGAATAGATGTTCATAGTTGCACAGCTCCTTTTATAGCATGAAATGATCTCAACTTTACTCCAGTTGCCACCATATACGTTTGTTGTTAGGAATTCTGAATCTTCTGATATCAAAGTACTGAATTATATGGTATATTGTTAAAAGGTAGATTGATGGTACTCGAAATTTTCATCTTTGGTTCAGTAATTTCATGATATATATCTTACCGCGAGTACATCTTATCCTTCCACCATGATATATTCAATTTTTAAACAAGTTATAGATTCTTTAGTTCCTTTACATTGTCTATCATATATCATAGCAGACATTGTTCAAAGGGCTTATATGTTGTTAAATTTAAGACATCAGGAATCCCCTTTCCTTCAACATAAGCTACACATACAGTGTTTCTTAGAAAATGGCAGGCTGTTATCATCATCCTGCTAGTGGAAAAAATATTATGATTGAGAAGTTATGCAGTATATCGGTTATATAATGATGGACTTGGCAAAACACAAATGATTTTAAGCAAAAGGATGTGAACTTATTTTCTACTTTGGGAAGATAAACTTTTAACATCTGTTTAGTTTGAGAAATAAGATATTTGGGAGTCTTGGGTCGCTGTATGATATCTCATGGAGTGCAGTTTGTCATCAATTCATCATTTACTAGGTGGAGTACTAGATTCATCTTCATTACGAAACTATTTCCCCCAGAGAGTCAAGCTCCCGGAAATTGCAGCAAACACAATTTTGAAGACAAATTGATGAATCATGTCATCATCTATACTTGAGATGGAGAGTATTAGGTCCATGTTCTTAAATATTGTAATAACCTTCAGTTAAGGGAAATTGCTAACATATCCTGCAGATATTCTTAGCATTACAAGACATTCCTAATAATGGACTCAAAAAAAAATGGAAGTAACCATCACAAGTAACTGAACTTTTATCGCTGAGAAGCAACTTCTATCCACATATGATGAAAAGCAACTCAAATTACATAGTAGTTTTGAAAAGTTCTTTACTAGTCAAATTGGCATTCTACGAACTTCTATCGTTGTAAGAGCAAATCTTTCAAATGTAAGTTCATGTCATCATGTAGCTTCTCTTGTTCTAACACCCTTCATTTGCTCTAGATATGTTGCTGTTGGAAATGAGCCTTTCTTGCAGACATACAATGGTAGCTTTCTGCAGACAACATTTCCAGCTCTCCAAAACATACAAGGAGCTCTCATCAAAGCTGGTCTGAGCAGTCAGGTCAAAGTCACTATCCCTCTCAATGCTGATGTCTATGAATCACCAAGTGGCCGACCTTCTGATGGGGATTTCCGTGCTGATATCCGTGGACTTATGCTAGATATCGTTAAGTTCCTTAGCAACAATGCAGCTCCTTTCACTGTCAATATTTATCCTTTCATCAGCCTGTATACTGACCCCAACTTTCCAGTGGATTATGCCTTCTTTGATGGCACTTATTCTGGAGTTGTCGATGGTACGACCACATACACCAATATGTTTGACGCAAATCATGATACTCTGGTTTGGACCTTAAAGAAGAATGGGTACGAAAATCTCCCTATCATTGTAGGTGAGATTGGTTGGCCAACGGACGGCGATGTAAATGCGAATGCACAGTATGCACAACGATTTAATCAGGGTTTCATGAACCACATCTCAGCAGGACATGGTACTCCAATGCGACCTGGACCAGTTGACGCATATCTCTTCAGTTTAATAGACGAGGATGAAAAGAGCATCCAACCCGGAAATTTTGAACGGCACTGGGGAGTTTTAACTTATGATGGTTTGCCAAAGTATCAACTGAACCTTGGAACAAGAAATGGAACACTACTTAGAGCGAGGAATGTCCAATATCTAGACAAGAAATGGTGTGTACTGAAGCCTTCTGTCAACCTTGACGATTCGAGGATCGCGCCAAGCATCAGCTATGCATGTGCCAATGCTGACTGCACAAGTCTTGGGTATAAGACTTCATGTGGCAGTCTCGATGCTCGTGGAAATATCTCGTATGCATTCAATAGTTACTATCAGAAGAATGACCAGGATGATATGGCATGTGGATTCTCAAATTTGGCTACAACCACGGATAAGGACCCATCCACTGGAAGTTGCAGGTTTAGTGTCATGATAGTTGCAGATAGCGGATTTTCGTGGAACTTATGTCAAGTGAGAGATAAAATAGTCATTCTAATGTTCTCTGTGGTTGTTCCCTTATGTTTGGTGTGTCTGTGACCATTGACAGTGTTTATCATGAAATCAATCAGCGAGCTCCCCTGCACTCCTTTCTTCAACTCAAATGAAGAGATAACGAGTTCCCTGGATGGCTGTTGAGTAGTATCTAGTTCGTGTCTCTAGAATTTTGCTGAATGTGTGATACATGAAAGAACTCCGCCTATGTTTATAGCCGGTCCCAAGCCCGGATAAAGGAGGAGGGTTGTGTTAGGCCTCGACAGCCAACGTAAAACCTCGTCGAATCTCATGAACATAGATCAACGAGCGCAATGGCGTCATATGATCCATGTAGCCGACCCCACCTAGTGGGATAAGGCTTTGTTATTGTTGTTTGTGATACATGAAAGACAAGCCGAAAAATTCAAATTGAGAATGGATATAGGCGATTGTTGTGACACCATCACATGATCCCAAAAAATGCCACTATGATGAATAGTATATAAATAACAACATCCGAAGCTGATGTTTCTGTATTGTGAAGTTAATAATTTGATTGTTGCATCAATAATATCTGCGGAGTCATATGGTGCATTATTAACAGTAAACTTCATGGGGACCTGATTTTATATTCCACGGAAGATAAATTGGCAATCGAAATACTTCATAACGAAAGAGATCCCCTGGCAAACAAGCAAGCAAACGGGAGATTTGTGATGAGATTATAAGTACCTGGATAAATATTTTCTGTAGGTTCCTTGTGATGATTGAAAAAGGGAAGCAGCAAAGAAGAGAACTTTCTTTTGATTTTTCTTTATGATGCCCAATTCAGATATTGCAAATCAAATAGGATAAATCATTTGGATCAAGAAACATAAATTGCATTCTGAATGAGCACGTCTGAAGCTGAAACTTCTTATTCTGTAAAATGGACATGTTTCTAAATGCACTAATTTGATGGAGAATTATAATAATCTTCAATCATCAGAAGTTTCAGGCTGCACAACAAAAATGTAAAGTTTTTAACTGGATGCATTAGAAATTAGTCTAGAGTACGAACTATACAGTGTCTTCGATAATAAAAGGTCTTCAATTGCTGGACTGGTTCATCATCCTCAGATGATATATTCTATCTATACTCGACATCTTAAGATTATAAATATAAAGATATTTTTATTATCGACTTAAAATTTTAAATTTATTGATAGCATATTTAATTTATATCAAACTAAAGTGTTAAGTTGCTATCCTACATCTTATCAGATCACTCCATCATTCATGAGTGATTGTAAGCTACTCCTCCCGTGCAACATGTTGAAATCCAATTCTCTGCTATCTACTTTTGTCTCGGGTGGTTTCATGAGATGTAGAATAGCAACTCAGCATCCACGAAGGCTTCTCTCAACAGATGGCCACTGGTCATCCGAGTTCAGGATCAAGCTCCAGACAGGAGTATGTGTTCTCATCTCATTCAATGGACTCAAGATTCATTTGGCACGGGAATTAAAATGGCAAGAATAAGATTAGATATTCTTGTCAAAGAAACAAAAATAAGATAATCTTAAGATATTCTTGTGATACGTGCTTGATTGATTAATTAGTAGTCCAATGATTAAAATTATATAATATTTGATTAAAATGAGAATAAAATAATAAAGTTATTATTTTTACTATATGCAATATTTAATAATATTTATGTATTGATTTAAATTATTGACTATTAAAAGAAAATAAATCACCATAATATAATCCAAATTTACTTTTAATAATGATAATAATATTCTGATACAAAAAATATTCTGGCACAATATATAACCAATTTGTTTCTAAATAACATATAACTAGCCTTTGTTTTATTTTAATAATAGTTCTAATAATATATGTATAAAATAATAAATAATTAATATTTGAAATTGGTGATATTATATTTTATTATCATTTATGTATAATATTATATTTTATTGTAAAATTTAAATAACTGATAAAAACTTATTAATGATAGTTGATCATATATTTATTAAGGTAAAACAATTTAATAAAGTAAGCTAAAGAAAAAAAATGGAACAATCCACGTTGTCCGGCTAATCGTAGGAACGTTTTGTTCTCATTTGGAGAATAATTTGTTGTGGTTTCACATATATTAAAGTGATTTTAAAATTGGATAAGAGGATTGTTTGATTGCAAAAGTAAAAAAGAAGGGACTTATTCTCTCTTTATTTTTTTCTATCAAACGGTGTTGAACAGCAGAAATATCATCTATTGTATCGTCTGGACCTTCATAAGCCCCACTATGACAACAAGGTTGAGATTTCATCATCTACCACGGTCATTGATCTAATCTGTATATGTATGAGCAATTGTCATCAAATTGTTATTTTTTTAATCTAGTATAAGCTAAACAGCACTACTTAAATTACATAAAACAAAGGTCATATGGCTAGAGCATTCAACTGATAGCTATTGCATGAAGTCATAAGTTTCAATCTCCTCTTCATCATTATTTTCTGGTTTTTATTTATTATTTATCTTCACTCAAATGTTATTTTAAATAGTTTCATAAATATCATTTATCTTTTAAACTTTATAATTAATTAAAATATTATTTATATTTGCTATCTTATACATTTTTATTTGTTAGTCTATACAAATATTGTATAAATTCATTTACTATTCTATTTCATATCTATAATACGTTTTACAAGATATCTTTTTCATCTCTTTTTTTCAGTTAATCATTACTAAACCATTACATTTTTCATATTATTTCATATTGTCTATGTGATGTTATATATTTTTACTTAAACCAAAAGTAAAATTTTTACATTAATCGTGAACGTAGGATTTATCTCCGGATCACGTAAATTCTATGTGTATCTTTTTGTGCGGATGATATGATCTTTATCTTCTTGTTCTTCATTTTTTTCCTAACACCATATAACAATTTGTCAACCTTAAGATTCAATGATCATAATTGATATTAGAATTTTGATACAAGAATGACAATTCAACAATTTACATGTGAACATATAATTCTAATTTATAATCTTTAGGTTCTCATATGACAACAACAATCATTGAGGTCATATAAATAATTATAGCATAAATAAGTCAATTCAATTCCATATAATTTATTCATACACAAAACATAATCTATAAACCTTCTCCTTACTTCATGCACAAAGATTATGAGTCCTTGATGAAGCTTCATTGGTTTTTATAAGACATAATGCCAAATACATTTGAAAAGTACTAGCCTTCTCTATATATTTTGCACTCAAATCAAGATATCTTATATTCTTAATTCTTCTTCTCCAAGTGCTAATCTTTTTTTCTTCTTCTTTTCTTCCAAGCCTTAGCACCTCTTATTCATCTTCAATCCTTTCTTGATGCACTTCAACTAATTGAGCAAGTACCAAATTATTTGGGAGAGAGATGAAGACCAAGAGAGTGACGAGAAATGGAACAAAGTTTGTTGATTTTTAACTTTTATATGAGTCATTGGGCCTCTATTTTATTTTGGACTTTACATTGTGATTACAAGTAATTACTGTGATCATATCATTTTCTAGAAGAGATACACAAGGTAAAATATATGTGAGGTTCTAGATGACAAACGAAAAAAATGCACTTGAAACAAATCAAATCATGTTTCCAAAATGGAAAATTACTTGTCTTCATTAAAGATCGATTGACAGATATAATCCGCATATTACTTGATAAGACTGAGCACAAGCGGGTGCTATGTCTTTAGTATTTGCGTGTGCCTTTAGTATTTGCATCAGAATGGACAAGTCGATGATGAAAAAACGTCTGAAATCCTATTAGAATCGGTGAATCTAGAAAATGCGTAACATTCTTAGCGACAATCGGCTCATATTAACGAAATCTTAGCGTGATTATGTGAGCAAACACCTTTTATTTTTATAATATTTATCATTTAGATGAAATTAATTAAATGTCAATAAGTCTGAATTATTGGTCTACCCCTGTGAGATTCACCTAAAAGATTACATAACTTATACCCTCGTATCTCATGATTTCTGTAATTGCCCTACCGAATAAATACCTCTATAAACAATATGTTCTGAACGGATTCAACCTTATAAGTTAAAGTTTGCTTCTGCTGCAACATGATGTCATTGATGTGAGTAGCTGTGCAACACCACCAAGCCTTCATTAAATTAACACCAAACCTGGAAGCAGCTCCAAAACCTTCCTTGATTCCTCCCTTCCCCTCCCCCTCCCCCTCCCCCTCCCGGATTCTCTGCACCATTACACTATACAAGGTTGTCAAAGGCCAAGTGTTGATCCCCACTGTCACCTGTAGCTCTTCCAGCAACTCCAAACCACCCCCTTCGGATCCCCACTACATTAATGCACGTACGTTGCATGGCTTTATCCTAACTATTAAGTATTAACTACATGCACCACCCCCAACTTTAATGAGTAATATTGTGCCACTATTAGCAAAGCTCCACACGCAGGACACCAGTCCTCCTCTCCCTAACACCACGTTTCAGCAATGCAAAGCACCATCTTTTCCCCTTAAGGTTCACCTCCTCTTCCCCCCTTCTCCTGATCCAGAAGCCATGTCTATGAAGGCCGAGGAGTCGTCTGCAGAGGCGGAGGAGCACGAGAACGTCCTGAAGGGCTTCAAGGGCGTGCGCAGAAGGAAGTGGGGCAGGTGGGTGTCCGAGATCCGGGTGCCCAAGAGCCGCTCGAGGATCTGGCTGGGCTCCTATGATTCCGCCGAGAAGGCCGCGCGCGCCTACGATGCGGCGGTCTACTGCCTGCGCGGGGAGGCGGCGCGGTTCAACTTCCCGGTGGACGAGATCAGACCGCAGCTCACGGACGAGCAGCGGCTATCCCTGAGCATTGCGGAGGTGAAGGAGATCGCGAACGTGTACGCGAACTCGCTGGCGGCGCCGTCGAAGGTGGTGAACGAGGACGCGGAGGAAGAGACGGACGGCGTCGTTGTTGGGGCGTGCAGCATGGACTTGCCGACGTCGCCGGTGGCGCCCGGCGCCGGGCTGTGGGACTACTCATTTGAGAGCCTGCTTTCCGGCGATGCAGTAATGATAGAAGAAGTGATCGACATGTGGGATTTGCTGTAGAAGTGTATATATACTTGGTGCAATATATATTCCAATACTTGTAAAATAAGTGTAGATATATTTCGTATACTTAGACCATATCTATGATGCCATGTATGAATGCAATCAGTCATATATGCACTTGTTTTGTAGATGGAGTTCAAATAGTGCGATCGGACCATTTAATTCTAGGCTTATGATGCAAATTATATGATGAACCCCAATTCTTTAATAGAGTGAAAAACTATATTTAAGTCATCTTCAAGTTTAATCCGTTAATCAATTGAACTAAAATAGTTAAAAAGACTTGTAGATATTATCTAATGCCTTCTGTTTAACCTTAAAAGCAAACTTTCCTGTCTAGAACATGAACACTTAACATGGCCTTACTACATGTTGCATAGGAACAAAAATGTGGGTAGAAAATGTTTTGCAGTAGATTGACAATTGGATGACTATTTCTTTATATTCTCATCCTTCAGTGGATGATGCAGCTGTTTTGGCGTCAGTTCACTGAGATATCAATAATGCTATGTTTTCCTTACAGCAATCTTTGCACCTGATCAAAGACATGCATGCATTAATTTTTTTTTAATTCATACTGAATGATGCACACTGCTGCAGGTTGCCTGATGAGGAAGCAAGAGAGATTCCAACTGCTTGTGTCGTCGTGAAGAAAGGTGCAAATGAGGATGAGCAAGAGATGATGAACTATGTGGGCTCAAATGTTTCAACATACAAGAGGGAGAGAAGGCTGCACTTCGTGGTGATTCCCTACCACGGTCATCCTCTGGAGCGATCATGAGGAGGCTTAATTACGAGGGACTGTAGTCAGAGGAAGGAGACTTCGAAGGACGATTGAAGGGGGGAGAGGAAGGTGTGGTTCAACGAAACGACTGGGGGCTTCCAGAATACGTCCATGTCCGTTTTATAACCGCGTACCCGCATTCGTCCGCCTTCTTCAACGACCGTTCACACATCGTCCATTTTGACATTTCCGGTGCCTACAGGCGTAACTCTCCGCCAGTGGGACACGACTGCGTGACCACGGCGGTCACACTACAATATCTCCCACTTGACCAACGTGGTCAGTGTGTTAGCACTCCCACTATTCGTGAATAGCTTAACTGGAGATCAAATCTCGAAGTTCCACTATCCGTGAATACTTCGACTCAAATATTCCTAAGTCACATCAAGCCCAACATGCTTGATAAAAGGTTAACACTCCCACTATACGTGAGTAGCCTAACTGCGAAGTTTCACTATCCGTGAATACTTCGTACTGACTCAAATATTCGTGAGTTCTATCAAGCTCAAATGCTTGATAAAAGTACCAACTGCAATACCTTCATCGTAGGCACATAGATCATTATCATTTCCTTCTTATCAACTATATTCTAAATATAGTGATACCCAATCTCAATATCTTTTCTTTGAATTGTTGGCTCCACTGTGTATCAAGATGATTGCGGCTTGATTATTATAGTACATCAGTAAAGGTCCACTGACCAAATAGAGCCCTTGTTCCAAAAGAAAGTGTCGGAGCCAAACTCCGTGGGTGGTTGTTGTACTACAAGCAACATATTCAGCCTCTTGTGTGTCTAGTCACACACTCTTGTTTCTTGCTGTCCCAAGAAATGGCTGCTCCACCCAGAAGGAACAAATGATCTGATGTGGATTTGCGATCGTCTATATCATCGTCGAAATATGCATCCTATTGCCTCGAGTGTTTCAAACCTTGTATGTCAATCTCAATTGTACCTTGCTCTTCAGATATTGTAGTATTCTCTTAATGGTCTCCCAGTGGGCCTTTCCGGGATTACTCTGAAATATGCTAATCAAGCTTACCGCGTAAACCAAATCGGGTCTCATACAAAGCGTTGCATATATTAGACTTCCAATCGCTTCTACATAAGGTTCACCCAATGGTTCTTGCCCTGCATTGGGACACTGACTTTTACTCAGTCTTTTCTCAACCATCAGTGGTGTTGATGCGGGACTGCTATTCTCCATCCCGAATCTCCTTAGTACCTAATCGATGTACTGTTCTTGACTTAAACTAAATCTCCTTGAGTTTCTGTCACGACTGATTTGAATACCCAGTACATAGGAGACCTCGCACATGTCTGTCATTTCAAATTTATTTAAGTCATACAATAATTTTCGGAGTTTATATACTATATTCTCCTGATCTTTCACCTGAAATCTTTTAGGTTGTCGCATATATACGTCTTCTGACAGTTCTCCATTTAAGAACACTATCTTGACGTCCATTTGGTACAATTCTAAATACATATATGTCACTAGCGCTAAGATCGCCCGAACGGACGCAAACTTAGCCACCAAAGAATAAGTTTCCTGAAAATCTATTCCGACTTGCCGAGTATAATCCTTGGCCACCAATCTCATTTTGTGCTTATCAAGAGAGCTATCAACCCGATACTTTCTCTTGAATTCCCATTAGCACCCTATGTATTTGTCTACCTTCCGGCAAATCACATAATGCCTACATTCCATTTTTATTGAGTCCATTTCAACTTCATGGCGGTCGACCATGATTCCGACTCATTTGAAGCATTTGCTTCTTTAATAGGATCTGTACTATCCTTTATCTGAATACCAACGGAGTAACACTTTGCATCGCACTCGTATAGAACAAAAACATCCAAAATGTGCGAGTGTTTTCCGGGGCCTTTTTTTGGTGCTGATTATACTCTGTGGAAATAATGGGTTCCTCCACTTCTTTCCAAAGGTATATCATTTTGTTTAACATCAACTTCCACTGCTGAATAGTATAGTGTATCACCGAAGTTGTCTCCATCGTCTCCTAGAATCGTAAGGGATTCTTCATTTTCTCGACCCTGCTCCTTTTCGTTCTCAATAAATGTAGCATCACGATTCTCTATAAGGTTTTTCTCCTAATGGAGGAATCTATACCCTTTGGATTTTTTACAATATCTATTAAACTTGCACGTTTTCGTTCTAAAGTCCAACTTGTCTCTAAGCTGACTAGGAACTAATATGTGCATTTTATATCTTCACTTTGGAAGATGGCCCAACTCGGGTTTTCTGCCATTCCACAATTTTATGGCGTGATTCTGCAGACTTAGTGGAAATTATGTTCTGTACGTAACTCGCGGTCATCACTACCTCACTCTAAACGCATTTTTCACAGACCCGAGTGAGACAACATACACCTCACTGCATTCATCATAATTCTATGCTTCCTCTCCACCACACCATTCTACTGTGACGTATACGGCACCGTAGTCTTCCTACGTATGCCTTATAAAACGCAGTAGTTCTCAAATTCTTGGAGGTATACTCTCCTTCTCTTTCTGTCCTTAGGCACCCGAAAGGTCTTTCTAACATTTTCTCAACTTGTGCCTTGTATCTCTTGAAAGTCTCACAAGCTTCTGACTTTCTCTCTAAGAGGTATATATAACAATACCTAGAGTAGTCGCCAATAAAGTACTATAAGTAGGAACACTCAATGGATCATAAATATCTGAGTGTATTAGTTCCAATAACTCTATTAACCTTGTCCCCACAGAAAACGGGGTCCTTGTCATTCTTCCGGCCAAGCAATACTCACAAGGCATTGTTTTTGCGTCAAAGATATTGGACACTAAACTAATATTCTTTATTTGTTCCATTTTCGAGTTTTCTAAATGTCCTAATCTCTCATGCCAGAGATCATA
>LTAE01002401.1:21690-44312 GCA_001647135.1 Pontederia paniculata | reverse complement strand
TGATATGTTAGCTGATTCCCTTACAAAAGGAATTCCAGCGGGTACATTCATTAAACATGTTGGTTTAATGGGACTCAGGAATATTTGAGTCAGATTGAAGTTTCATGGATAATGAACTTCAAGGTTATATCTCCTAAATTTCGCACTACACGGATAGTGGGAGTGTCGAAGATGCATGACCACGAAGGTCAAGTGGGAGATGTTAACAGATGACCTTTCGTGGTCATAACTTGAACGAGTCAAGTGCTCGTTAGATGGAGCCGGGAGAAGCGCTCTACGCGCCTGAATCTCGCGGGACGACGCGAGGCGGGCGGGGCACGCGGGAAACGCGACAACTGCGTAGCAAGGGCGGACTCTTTGGTTGTATATGCGCTATAAATCCCCACGGTTCAGGGAGCCCCTAATCGCTGCAACACTATTCAAAACTCTTCACATGCAGTAGGGACCGTAAGGATTGGTTGGAATTTATACATGTCGTCACTTTGAAGTTTGAACAATCATTTCCAAAAATACTTGATATGTCTAAAAATATTATTTTCATTGATTTAATTTTTTAAGATTATTAATAACGTATCTAAATTAAATTTATGTATCTAACTATTTGCTATCTATTATAGATAGAAAATATTTTTCAAAAAAATTACGTCCACAATCTATTGCCGATGATTTTAATTGAAATTTATTATCATTGTCAACTGAAAGATATTATTGTTGATATCTATAAATGAAAAATATCTTTAAAAAAATTATGATCACAATCAATAATATTAACTGAAATATATTATTATTATCAACTAAGATGTCCATAACTTAATAATAGAGATGGAAATTTTGAACAAAGACGGAAGATGAACGTACTATGTCTTTTTTAATTATGATATACGAATTAAGTGTACTAAAATTATTATTATCAAAATTTTGATTGTTGAAGTGGAGTATTTGAATGAGTGATCCTATGAGTTAAGAGTTAAGATTAATGAAATTCTATATTTTTTATCATTATAAGAGAATATATCAATATTTTTATATGATCTAGGATATTAATAAATATTTTATATTGCATAATATGTAATCATTTTATAATAATTTTATTTGAATTGTAAATTCTACAGTTTTATGATATAAATTCACGAGAGAAAAAAATGAGTTTACTTAAACTCTCGATATTGATAAACTTGATAGAAGTATATGTTATATATGCATCGAATTTTTTCTATGAATAATCTTTTCAAATTATTGGTAATCTCAATTTATACTTATATAGGTCCATGTAATATATTAATGTAATTACTTATGCTGACATATAAATAATATTTATTTGTTTAGTAATACAGTTTATTTATGAAATAGCAATTCGTATTACTTAGGAAGGGGAGGTTTTTTCAAATTATCATCTAAATGATAATTTTACTTACGTTTATTCACATATCCCTTATGAATCTTATATAAATAAAATAAACTATATAGTAGTAACAAAGATGATATTATTATTAATTTTACGAAATGTTACACTATTGTGAAATAGTATTGATTTTTTTAATAAAATACTAATATAGTTTCAAATATATATATATATATATATATATATATATATATCATCAGCAAATTAATATATATCATCAGCAAAACGTCATCGTGATGTAAGGAATAGTAACGATGAAACAAGCCTCCTCGCTTTTGCCCCCACAGGCACCGAAGTCGGTGTCAAACTTTTCATTTGCCATCTTTAATTCCAACCACTTTGCCAACAGCAACTAATATTTCTAATAGTAATATTTCATCATAAAAGAAAGAAAAAGAAATTAAAGGCAACTCCATCCTATCAATTATTCCTAGAATGCCAATGTCTTTAAAACAAAACATTCCTTGGTACTTTTTCTTGTTTATAAAAATTGAAACAAATAAATTTAGAACAAGTTCCACATAGAGAATGGAATTTTATATTTCTTTTTGTCTATGAATGAATTGTCAAACATAATATCACAATTATATTTATCAATTTGAAATGTCTAATATACGATTGAAATGGCAACAAAAGACCAAAAATAAAAAAATGATTTGATACGACATAAAAAAAATTCAATTTTTTTTTACATCAGAGTAGTTAAAAATATACCCTACATGATTAATATATAAACGAAAAAAAAAGTAAAGGAAGGGGCGTATAATTTTTCGGTCAAATTTGTATTATTATTTTATTTATTTTCAAAATATTCAGATATGGATTCAGTCAAAATACACCAAGTTTCTTGTTTGTATATACAAAAAAAAACAAAACTAATTGCGTAAAGCAAACTGATTGATACGTCGACAATTTGACGAATTAAAAATGCCCATTTTTAAGAAAAAAATAGTATTTAAGGCCAATTAAATTGGCCATTTGGACGGGCAACATTTGGCCTTTTGGATATTATTAAAATAGAAAAAAAGCGATAACTCGTTCAAATTATTTTCTTGGTCAATCTAATCAAATGATTATAATATTAATTTTGATAAAAAAAATATTGACCAAAATTTAAATGTTTGACATTTGGAAGCTTAATAACTCTTGATTAAACCAATTGAAAATGAAAATGTAAAAGTGCATCTTCTTCCAACAAATGGGGCATTTATATCATAATAAAAAATGAGAATGTAATCAATCTACTGAACCATAAAAACAAAAGTTAGTTCATTGAGATAAATTATTTTGGCAACCTCAAGATATTGAGTAATTAATTTTTTTTATAATGGTGATGACTCCATAACTTTGAAATATCAACAAAAATGGCATTAGGAAGTAAAGGAAGAAGAAATTTGCTGAGAGAAAAATGATTTATCATTTGAAAAAAAAGAGTTATTCATTTTCTCAAGTTTTAATTTTTATTTTTCACTAATTTATTTGAATCTATCCAATATTTAAAAATAGGAAACTTTTATTTTTAATAAAATATTTTTTTATTCTACTTCTCATAAGTACACCATCCAATGTACATTCAATTATAGTTGTAGCATTATATTTCCTTTAAGCAAAATAGATTGTGCCGATTAAGTTTGAGATTTTAAATTTTACATTCGCTAACATTTGAAGTTTTTCTTATCCATTTCTGAGATCTAAATTATTAGAATGTAATTAATGCTTCATATTAACTTTTTGTTAAATGCTTATGTATGTTTTTTTGTGGAGGATAATAACATTTCCAACAAAATTCGTACCATTACAGAATTCCCGCCGCAAACAAAGCTCCCGTTCTTCTCCCCCTTCCCAAAATTTCTCCAATTTTTTCCCAACTCCAAGAAAGATATTTGGCAATAATAATAGTAGTAATTCCCTAACTCTACTTACAAACAAACCCTAATCCTACACCTCCTAAACCTATCAACAGCTCATAAATGCTCTCTCTCTCTCTCTCTCTCTCTCTCTCTCTCTCTCTCTCTCTCTCTCTCTCTCTCTCCATATATATATATATATGATAAAAAAACAGTATCACTCGTTTGGTGTTGTGGCATGCAATTTTTTCATATGGAGCAAAAAATATTATTATCGTTTTATTTTTTATTTTCAAACAGTGGCAACCTATGACGAGCATCCTTCTCTGCACAAAATAATAAAAAAATTATTGCTATAAAAATGCTCCAGGTTCCTATCTTTCAATTTTTTATATAGCTCATTTATATTAATAGAAACAGATGGTGTGCTCCGGACTTAAAAACATAATTTTTTTATCATCGAATTAATTCAAAATCATATATTAATCTTTATTATGAGTTAATTAAAGCTGTAATTATTAGCATTAAGTGATTTGATAATTGTTATCAGACTATTTTACTTAACTCTTGAGAATTATAATGTTTTCCTTTATATATTTTTGTGAAAAAAACATCGCATATTAATCAATCTAATGAGCTAAACCTAAACCTGAAAGTGTTGGATTTGTGTTACAATATGTAAATTCGAGAGATCAATTTACCTCGAAAAGTATCGCTCTGACGTGGTAACTAAGAGATTTTAAATCCTTGTTTGACTAGATGAAATTTCACTGTTCATAGTTTTACTTTTATTTTCTCAAATATCGAAAAAATTAGATCCTCCAATTTCTTTAGTTGCTTGACCTTTCTACATACATATCATATGTACTCATGAAACAACCGGAAAAACGAGATGATAATTCATATTATTAGTCCAAATCAAGATGAAGTCAAAGGCAAAGAGTGAATCCAAAGCCTTCGTTTTATTTAATAAAAAAAATGTGGTACCAAATTATGATGATGATGATGATAAAATTAAACATCACACATCTCTTTCTCTGCCACTCTCAACCGTTCAAGCTCATTAATTTCCCTATTTATTGCCCTCCAACCCTGCCAGTACTTTTTGGCTGTTCCTTTAATTAAAAAATACAATATTTTTTATATAATACATTTTTTTAAACAAAGTTTTATCAAATGACACCTCTCCTCTCCTCTCTCATTTGACTTGTAATTAAATTATTATGGAACCACCATATTTAACTCAATTTAATCATCTCACCAGCAGCCCTGTTTCCAGTTCCGCTCGTCTTCATCGCCCTCCCATGAGCTCTGGTTTTGTTGGTGCTTAGCAAGTTTTCTTTTTATACTATAAAAAAGACATTTTTAAATTGATTTAGTATATATCAGTTTGTTTCGTGTACACTTTTTAAGAGATCCAAGGCCTCGGTTTTGGTGGGTTCAGTCTTCGATTCCCTTGCCAGTAGATAAATTTTGTGCTCTTGGCATGTGGTGGTAGTTCGGTCATGTTTTCTTCGCTGCAACTTGGATCCTGAAGTCTTCTTGGTTTGGTCTCTCTGTAACAGGAGGTTGCAGAGCCGATTCTGGAAGGCGGAAGGATCAAACTCCAGAATTGTATGATCTTTTTTTTCTCTTTTCTTTTACTTTTCTTTTCTGTTTGTATGTTCGTCTGGCTGCCTGTTTGTCCATAAAAATTGGTTCTTGCTGCTGCTTCTGAGAGGATTTAAGGTGTTGAGAGGTCGTCGCAGGCTTCAAGTTTCTATTGTTCCGTAGAAAGTCCACTGTTTTTATTGGTCGTTTTCATATATCATGTTGCTCGTGTCTGTAAACTGGTGTTCTTCCTTGCTTTCTTTTTCTTTTTCTTCTTCTTCTTCTTCTTTTTCTTGGTTGTTTTGAATCTGGATCATACCAATCACAGTAAAAGGTTCGAAGCTGTACCCGCTCTTACTTTGTTATTTACAGGTTCGTTGTCCAGTTTGTTGTCGATCATGGTTCCATCTTGTACCCTTAGAACAGAAAGCCTTGCAAACTATGCAGGGGTTGGGTTCTTCATATGCCCCCAGATCATGTGACCTTAATACTCTATTCGTGATGCCGATTCTTCTTTCTTTTTTATCTGATATCTGGCTGTTCTGTTTCATGTCACTTTTGGTGCACGCAGCTCTGCTGCCTGCATCTTTTTAATCAGTGATCAGAGTATGTTGATGCCGCCTGCTCGTCCATGGCGGGTATTTCCTGTATCTACAGGCTGATCTTTGCCTTGGGGCACTTGCAGAGATGATAGTTTCGGGTCTGCTTAGTATTCAAAGACTTTATTTGTGCAATTATTTTCAACTTCAACGTGTCTTGAGAATGTTACTGTTTCCAACATGACATTAAATTTGTGTTCCATCATAATCGAAACGATCAATATGTGTTCTCGTTTTATTTGTGCAATTTTCTGGAAATGACAAGTCTGTTGGCTTTCAAGGCATGGAGATTTAGTGCTATTCATCCCAATATATTTAGCTTTTCACCTAATATATCATGTTTTGGTATCTCCTTGTTTCATATGTGGTAACAGTGTCGTCGGTTGATTCTTACTGTCTGCATTAGTAGTTGCAGTTCGATCCGTTTAAATAGTTTTTGTTTGACATTGTAAATCAACTCATTCCTGGCAGGAATTCCTCAGGTGGTTAATGATGAGTCGTTGAATTTTCAACCTGTAATCATGAAGCTAGGTATTCTTCAATTTCTTCTGCATTTTCTTTACATCATGCTGTCTCTCCCTGAATGTTGCATAACATATAAGTTTGCTTCACAATAGTTAGCATAGTAGCTATTTAGATTAAGACTTTTCAGTTACTATTTTTTTTTCCTGTTATTCTCACTTCATTTGTTTCCTCTGCCTGAATTTGTTATTAACTAGCCCATAGCTGAGGATCAGATTGTTCTATGATAATGAATATCTTCTTTATTCCTTGATTCCTTTAGAGGATCACCAAATTTATCATGTTCAGACTCGTCTATTTCTTATCAAGACATTAGTTTCTTCTTCATTGAAGCATCACTACTTGTGCTTGCTCGCAGTTGGCGAACCACCTGACGAAGCACCTTATCCCCCTACTTCCGAAGCTCATGAGCTTGTATCCAAATTCAGGAAACATGGAGATGACCAGGATGTTATGCCAAAGATAGACAATGAGGTTAGTTTGGAGGATAAAGATTACGCCCCCGCTTCTGCACAAGAGATGAGCTCTGAAAATCTTGTTCCACCCATGGATGTGGGAAATGATGTTTCAACAGATGAGAGTCGAATGGATGCTAAGATTACAGAATTTCCATTAGATCCTCTTATCGATGAGTCCAGATTAGTCGACAGAGAACCACCCAATGAAGCACCTTACAGCCCTGCTTATGAGGCTCATGAGATTGTATCTGAATTCGATAAGCATGAAGATAACCAGGATGCTATGCTGAAGATATACAATGGAGTTACGATGGAGGGTAAAGGTTATTCTCCCGCTTCTGCACAAGAGATGAGCTCTGAAAACCTTGTTGTATCCACAGATGCGGGAAATGGTGTTGCAACAGATGAGAGCCATACTGATGCTCACTTTCCAGAATCTCCATTAGATCCTCTGGTCGATGAGGCCATATTAGTCAACAGAGAAACTGAGGTGTATGCAGACAAGAAGACCATCACTCAAATTACTGATGGCGACTCTCAAATTGTTAAAGACATTTGCATCGATGAAAGTTCACGTTCTCTCATAAAGCGTTTGGTAGAAGAAATTGATGCAAATGAAATGATATCTTCTGGTGCGGAATCTTCTACAACCAGTGCAAATGGTGATCTTACTGGTCTATACAAAGATGGTGCATCTGTTTCACAAGATTTAGATAGCAAATCTGTTATTATGAATAATGAGAACCGTGAATCTTCTTGGATCTTACCAGAAGTAGAAAAAGAGCCAAATACAGGTGACAAGACTAATATTGACATATCTCACCAAAAGCTCAGTCTACAGCAATTATTCTTGCTGGGAGAGTCTGACTCAGGGTTTGATGGCTCGGTCCCTACCAGTAACAAATTCAGCAGTGATGATGAACATATTAGTGATCAGAGGAATGTTAAAGAGGTACTAATACCCCCCAGTTTTCGTAGTGCTTTCATTATTGACGTTGAAACTTAATTTGTTTCTGTATCTTGCTTTACAATCAACATTTGTTCTTCCTAAGTACAGTTTGATACTAGATAGCAGTAGGTCCATTAAGAATTATTCATTTCACCCATTCTTCTACCTGAGTTGCACCAATATTTCCACATTCTGTCCTTGGTCAGGATATAGTTAATTCCTAGCCAACTCCATTATTTATGAAGAAATAAACAAGATATTACTGATTTACACCTTCCATTCTTGGGCCTTTTGTTCTATATTGAACTCTATTTTTGTTTGTAATTGTTTGTCACAGGTTACATTAGATGAGCTATGCTCCACAAGAACACTGACCAATGCCACCACCGAAACTATTGAAAACAGGAGAGTGGACTGTCTTACAGACGAAACAGTGGAGGTTAGTTTGGAAGATGAGTGCTCTAGAAGCACAATTGTGACATCTGATCTCCCAGTTGTCGACCACAGTGGAACAAAGGAAGATTTTGACATCACGAAATTGGAACTAGCTAATACTGAAGTAAAGTCTGGTACAGAAAAATCAAGTGGTAGTAAGGAGAATACAGATAGCCCACAAATCACACCAGTTCAAACTGAGGAGACAGTCCATGACAGTCCAAAAGCTTCTGCAAGAAAATTGTTATATCAGGATAATCATTCAGACATGAACTTATCTGGGCCACATTATTTATCTGGTCCAAAGGTATCCTCCGGACATATTGCGTACTCTGGTAACATCTCTATGCGTTCGGATAGCAGCACAACCAGCACGCGGTCGTTTGCATTTCCAATGTATGACAACTTCTTATCTTATAATTTGATAATCATTTTTCTCTTTAGTTATTTAGGGATAATTGGCATGCCTAGGAAAACTCTATTCTCATAAAATAACTGTCATATTTTTGTTTTATTTTTATCATAGTGCTTGAGAATGAAATGAAGAAGAGTCATCCTTTATGGCTTATGCATTGAAGTTAAGATCACCATGTCCACAGGCAACTTTTCTAGCTAATATTTTTATGAATTTATATTGTGGTAGTTTACATCAGCCAATAGTTTCTAATTCATGTAGCTATTTTGGGTTATCATCTGAGATGCTCTTAGTTCTGTCCTAAAATGATACCTAGTGTAATGCATCTAACCTGTACTAGATAACGCAGTTGCATACTGGAAAATTGGCACACCTCTATTTGGCAAGTTTGGTTAGTAGATTGATGTCAGTTAGAGCTTCAAAAGTGGATAGAGAAGAATGTGGCAGTGAAGTTACTGTAGGATTTCGTATGTAGTCTTAAATATTGTCCATATGGATTCCACAAACCGAACCCCTATTTTTAGTTATATCTGTTCACTTAATTCTTTGAATTATTTAGCAAAGTATATTCGCTGTTATGCAGATTGCAATCAGAGTGGAATACCAGCCCTGTGAAGATGGCCAAAGCTAAACGCCGGCATTTTAGAAAGTATGAATGGTTGAGAACAGGACTTTTTTGCTGTAAATTCTAGTGAAAAATACTTAACCGTCTTCTTTTCAAGTTCATTCCTTTATACATCAATGGAGTTTTGTATCTCCGTGTTAATTCCATCTTGGTTCCTTTTCTTTCTTTCTTTTTTTTTGTTTCTTCTCCTTCCTGCTTGTTTATTCATGCCAGCAGGTTAATAGGTCATGTATCGAATTATGATCGTGTAGACAGAGATGTAGGCCATTTCATTTACTTTGTGTAATCAGAAAGTTACATGTTCTTTGAGATGTAATGTAATGTCATATGCATGTATGGTTGTGAAATTTGCACTGATACATGCCCTTTGTTTGCATCCATATGTGCAAGATATCATAAATTTATACTTTGGATTAAATGAGTCATTTAACTGAATCTTAATTGGTGAGCAAAAGTTCAGACTACAAAACCAGAATCTTTAAAATGTTAGAAATCCATGTAATTGCAATATGTTTTTTTTTCTGTTCTTCCTCAGATGTGCAGTTTGTTAACTGAATCTTAATTGGTGAGCAAAAGTTCAGACTACAAAACCAGAATCTTTAAAATGTTAGAAATCCATGTAATTGCAATATGTTTTTTTTTCTGTTCTTCCTCAGATGTGCAGTTTGTTCAGTGCTTTAAGTACCTGAACCAAATTCTGTAGCGGAATAGTAATTGAGGTGCTGAAGGAACACTCCAATCTCCTTTATCCTGCAGATTGCTGCTGTTACAGCCACCATTAATGTAAAGCCTGCAAACCAAGAAAAGGCAGAGTGATCTGTCACGCCATTGTTCCACTTTAGTCACCCTGCTTGGGTGCGTGGACATGCATGATGCGATGCATGTCCCCCTTTGACTTGAGATCACCAGCAGCAAGCAGCAGTACATGATACATGTAACATGGCACAAATAGTGGCACTAAAGTTGAAGCCATGATGATTCCGCCATTGACGAAGCGGCTTGAAGAAAAGGAACAACGAAGGAATGTGCATGTAAAGATCGAAAGGCCCACAGTTCGGAAAACTCGTAATTTATTCGCCAAGAAATCTTTGTGGAGAGGAAAAGAATGAATAAGATGGTGTGAGACTATTAATTAATAATTTGAATTTTACAAGCTTTCTTTTTCTTACGAGGTCGATATCTATTAATAGAAAAAAAAGTTATTACTTTTTTTTACTAAACCGAGTAGATTTGTATTCAAATTTCAAAATAATTAGAATTGTTTGTACGGGAAAGATAGGAGTAACACTTAGGATATGTTTGTTCAACAATTATCAAAGGGAAGAAAAAATTAGGAAAAATGAATGAATGAGAATGCAAGTGAAAAAGTTAATTTGTTTGAAAAAGAGAAGGAAATAATCAAACTTAAGTGATAAATTTATTTATGTTAATATATTTTTATATGTGAGTTTATATATTTCATTAAGTGAGACTAAAATAGAAAATATATTTTAAATATATATTTTCCTTTATTTCCTTCTCATTTTGAATTGAAAAAAAAAGATCAATTAATGGAAAATGAAGAGGATATTAACTCATATACATCTTCATTAAAAATATAACTAATTAAATGAAATTAAACTCTTAACCGTTTTTCCTTCCCCTCCTTTCAATCCTAACCAAAGATACATCAAAGAGGGCTTCATTATTGCCAAATCGTATGAATGTGTTAATGATAGTTATGGAGTATTATATCACTTATTTAAGCTATAATATTTATTATAACAATATCTCTGTTATTAAGTATATGCAGTTACTGTTGCATATATAAATACAGAGGAGGTGTCAAGTATTCAGGTAACACAAAAAGATATTCAAAATAAATCTTGACTTTTCTTAGACTCCAAGTTTTTCTCTTCTCCAGTTTTGTGTTCTTCTCTTCATGAAGCATCATATCTGAATCAATTTGCGGAATTCTTGACATGGTATCAGAGCGGACCATGGATCGCAACAAAGTTGGATCAATCGTTCAACACCTTTGTGGTAAACTGTAACGGTTTATACATTTTTGTGGTCTTGCAATTCGGTGTGGGTTTTCTTTCTTCTCGATTGGATCATATATGAGTTTTCTTTCTTCTCGATTGGATCTGGGTTTTTTTTCTTGCAAAGTTATCCTACAACTAGGTCTGATCTTTCTGGATTGATTGCTTCAGATATTTTTTTTATGTCTTGCAAGCTCTTGTGAACCTTGCATTACTCATATTATTATGGCTAGCACTTCAACGACATTAGATTCATTTATTGCTTTCGTTGTTGTTGTTCTTGATCGTACAATTTCTTGTTTTCTCCATCTGCCTGATTCTCCTGGTGCAATTCTCATACCAGTACGTTAAATTGGTAGTGATAACTACTCCTTATGGAGCAACACAATGTCTAATACATTGTTGGCCAAGCATAAACTAGGATTCATAGATGGTTCATGCAAATTAGAACAACTTGATGCTACTCCTCAATTTCAATGGAAACACTATAATGCATTAGTGCTTTCCTGGATCATAGCAACCATTTCAAATTAACTACTTACCAGTATAACATATATCAAAAGATGCAGTTACAATTTGGAATGGTCTAAAAGAAAGATTTGACAAAATCATTGGTTCTCGTATATATCATCTTCATAAGGAAACAACTACTTTAACTCAAGGAACAACATCAATTTCTGATTATTTCATGAAACTGAAGAATCTCTAGGAGGAATTATATTCTATTGTACCAGCAATTGCTAATTCAACACCTGAGTTTGAGTAGTATTCAAAAATTTGAGGTTATCACAATTCTTGATGGGGCTTAATGATACTTACACTGCAGTTCGATCACAAATCACTTTAATGAGGCCTTTTGCCCACTATCAATGAGGCTTATGCAATGTTGAAGAAGAGCAGCAAAGGAATATTTCCTATCAAGCATCTACTCATGTTCCTCTAGAGCAGTTAGCTTTTCTTAGTGATGGAAACAAAATATTTGCTCGGAGTCAAAATCCGAAGAAGAATAAAAATGTAATTTGTGGCAATTGTCATAAACTAGGTCAAGTGAGAGTTTAATGCTATCGCATTATCGGATTTCCTCCCAACTTTAAGTTCATTAAAAATAAGAATGCTAGGAGCGTTCACCGGGTCGGATCGACCCGATGAACTCGACGATCCGAGCCGACCCAATCTCAATTGGGTCGGATCAGATCGTTGGTCGAGTCGAACCCTAACCGACCCAACCATAACCCGATTATCAACGGGTCGAGTACGAGTTTTAATTTTTCGAACCCGATCAACCCAATCCAACCCGATGACCCAAATTTTTATATATTTAACCAATTCATTCTTAATAAGAATTTTATATTGCTTTAAAATTAAAAAAAATTATAATTTTATACTTTATATCCTTTAAATCATTATAAAACTTTGAAAATAATATGTTTCTTTATTTTTTAAAATATAATTGATGTTACGTATTATAAAAAAATAATTAAAAATATATGAAAAAACTCAGTCGGATAAACCGATGACCCGACCAAATCCAATGCGATCCGACATTTGGTCAGGTTGGATCGGATCCGATGAGTACTTTGTCATCAACCCAATCCAATTCAACCCGAACAAAATCAATCGGGTTGGGTCGAATTTGGGATCGGGTCGGGTCAAACCCGACCCATGAACACCCCCCTAAAGAATGCAACTACTATTAATGCAGTAACAAATGTGATTGAACCTGAATCAAATTCTAGCACTATCATGACTCCAACAATAGCTGCTTCAGATACCTCTACCACTCCCATTATTAATGCACAACAATACCGACAGATATTTGAAGATTTTGAATCAACAAGGAGCTACTGATGCTAGTGCAAATATGCCAAGTACATGTTTTGATCATAGGACTTTTGAGGTTAATAAATGAATAAATTAACACATGAGCTTCTGGTCATATGGTTTCAAGCCTAGACTTACTTACAAAAGTGAAAGTTTTGCCCAAACCAAGAACTGTTAAATTACCAAACGGAAACACCTTGGAAATAACTCATGTTGGGTCATTTACTTTCTGTAGAGGATCAATATCTTGACAATGTCCTTTTCTTAGTAGAATTCAAATACAAATTGATTTCAGTTTCAAAGCTTATCAAGAACATATTTTGTGTAGCAGTGTTTTACCCTGGGTTTTGTCTATTCCAGGACCTATGTACTAGAAACGTGAAGGGGATTGGTAAGCAAGAAGTTGGTCTCTATATGTTAGTGGATACCAAACATGAATCTGATGAAGAAAATGTGAACAATAAGTTGAATCACTTGCTAAACCAACAAGAGACAAAAATTGCTCAAGTTGATGTCGTACCTGAAATAAACTCATATGCTTTGCTCTGGCACAATAGATTATACCTTTTAACAAGCTGAAGTGTATCGAATATTTTGAGGCACATTTGTCATTTGATAAACCTCTTTGTAATTTTTGTCATCAAGCTAGACAAAGAAGACTATCTTTCTCAACTAGTGAATATGTTTCAATTGCTCTTTTCGATCTTGTTCATCTAGATGTTTGGGTTCCTTATCATACAAATGCATATGATGGTTTTAGGTTTTTTCTTACTATTGTGGATGATTATTCTCGTATGTGTTGGATATATTTGTTGAGGCTTAAGAGTGATGTTGTGATTTGCTTACACAATTCATTCTCATGGTACAAACACAATTTCAATGTAATATAAAAGTGATACACTCTGATAATGATAGAGAATTTTTGAATAAGAGACTCTCATATTTCCTTATCTCAAAAGGGATCTTGCATCAAACATCTTGTGTGTATACACCTCAATGAAATGGAGTCGTTGAGAGCAAACATAGGCATCTTCTTGAAGTTGCTATAGTAGTCAAGTTTCAGTCTAATATTTCTTAATGGTGATCTTCTTGAGGAAGTGTATATGGAACTTCCTCCAAGATTTTGCAATCAAGGGGTGTTGAATCTAGGATCCCGAGATTGTTTTGATGATCACAAATTTGTAAGGAAGCTTAGTTTGTACTAATGAACTTTTTTATTTGATCTATGAAAGACAATTTTTTTATGTTCAGTCAGTGATAGGTCGACCAAAGTTGAAGAACGAACGATCTATGCACAGAGAAGACACAAAGGAAATATCCTAAGTAGAGAAACGATCGTCCAAATGATGTGAAGTGGTCGACCTCTGTGTGAAACAAAGATTGAAGAAAAGGAGCCAAGTACTGAGCGGTCGACCGAGGATGATTGATGGACGACTGAAAATAAGGTTGAACATGAAAGGTCGCCCGGTGAAGATTGTGGACGATCGAAGATTCGAAGTCAATAATAATAAGGTCGAAGGGCGCTCCAAGAGGAAGAGGACGTCCAATAAAGAAGGCAAGTCGTGATAGTTACGAATAAGGAAAGTGAACAGTCGTCCAAAGTTGAACAGTGGACGATCAAAGAACTCGAGATGAAGACATAGGTCGTCCGAGAATTTTAAAGTTAAAACAGTGGACGACCGGAAGAAAGTCAGTGTTGGAGAAAGGACGTCCGTGGGCTCTTGAGTTAAAGCTATGGACGACCAAAGTAATGCTAGAAGAATGAAAGGTCTTTCGAAAGTGAAGAGCGGACGACCGATAGATTTCAGATGAAGAGAAACGGGCATCCGAGAGCTTTGAAGGTAATGCAATGGGCGACCAGAAGTGTATATGAGCTTAGATGAAGTTATGAGCGGACGTTCGAAGGACCATCGGAAGATCGATGAAGTTCATATGGAGACAAATGGTCCGAGAGCTGATGAGGAAAAGCAGTTGTCGACCAGTATAAAAATCTGACGGAAGAATTAAAGGACGTTCAAAGGATCTGAGTATTGTTAGAGGACGTTCAAAGAATGTCAGAATAATAAAGCGGACGACCGTAGTACGTCAACTGAAGAGCAAAGGACTTTCGAGGGATTCAGAGAGGATTAGCGGACGACCAGAGGAAGGTTGAAGAATAAAGTACAAGTCAAGTCAGGCGACCGAAGGATCAACGAACGACCGAAGTAGCTTGACATAGGATTTCAAATGGAGCAAAGGGCATCCGAGAGATTAGTGTGCAATCAGCGGACGACCAGAGAATAGTTGAAGATCTAAGTACAAGTCAACTCGAGCGACCGAAGGATCAGCGGACGATCGAAGTAGCTTGATATAAGATTTCACCTGGAGCAAAGGGCGTCCGAGAGATTGGTGTGCTATCAACGGATGACCAGAGAAGAGTTGAAGATCTAAACACAAGTCAAGATCCGGCAACCAAAAGATTGGCAGGCGATCGAAGAATTTTGACAAAGGAACAAAGGCTAAAACTCTGAAATGCGAACGTCCAAAGGTGAACAGTGGACGACCGAAGCACCATACGGCAGTTCATAGATGACTTCACCAGAGCAGCGGTCGACCGAAGCAAAGAAAGTGGACGACCAAGGGGTAGGTGAAGGTATTGTACTTGCATTAATGACTAATTTTCTGAGAGAGAGATGAGGTCGTTAGTGCAAAGTATAAATTGTAATCTCAAAAGTCTTGGGAAGTAACTTTGGCAAAATTGTTTAGTGAACTTGAGAGCTTGAGTGAAAAGCCTTAGTTCCTCCTTTTTAGATTTCGAGTGTCGAATCCAGAATAGAAGGAAGTTGAAGTGTGCGTTCAAGGTTGAACAATCATAAGAGGTTGTCTCCTTGTCCTCGAGAGAAAGAAAGGAGAAGAAGAAGGTGTAATGGAGCCTTCGCCCTAGAAGAAGGAATTTAGTGATCGCCGGAGGTCTCGAGCTCGAGAAGACCGGAGCGGGGACGTAGGCCAAGAGTTCGACTGAACCTCGTCAACAAACATTTGTTTTTTTGTCTCACTTCTTTATTTGCATTTGCATTTGTGTGCTTCAGTTAAGATGACAAATTTAGATAGCTAAAAATTTTAATACACCAATTTCCCACCCCCTCATGGTGTCATCTAGATCCTACAAGGGAGAGAATCCAAAGTATGTAGATTGCAAAGTCATTATATGGATTAAAACAAGCTTTTCTTCAATGAAATTTGAAGTTGACACAGGTCTTAGTAGCACTAGGTAATACTCAAAGCAGATTAGATTACTCATTGTTTAGTAAGAAGAATTGTAATGGCATTATGGTGTTCATAATTTATGTTGATGATGTTTTATTAACTGGAAATAATATTGAGCTTATTCAGGAGGCAAAAATTGTTCTTCAGTCTAGTTTTAAAGTAAAGGATCTAGGAGAACTACAATACTTTCTTGAAATTGAAGTGCTAAAATCAAAGAAAGGAATAGTCTTAACACAAAGAAAGTACACTTTGAACTTAATTGCAGAAACTGAGACAAGGGGAGCTAAAGTTTCAGAAACTCCAGTAGAACAAAATAAGAAACTTACTTTAGTGGAATATGACAAGTTATTTCTAACAGAGGTAGAAGATCAGATAACCACAAATGCAAGAAGCTATCAGAGACTCATTGGCAGGCTGATCTACTTAACAATTACAAGACCTGATGTGTCATCTACTATTCAACACCTTAGTCAATTTATGTATGAGCCAAAGCAGTCACATAAAGATGCCTTATTGCAGATCATAAGATATTTGAAGAAGGATCCAAGGAGAGGTTTGTTCTTTGTAGCTAACTCAGAATTGAAGTTAGAAGGATTTTATGATGCTGATTGGGCAGCTTGTATACATATAAGGAGGTTAGTTATAGATTTTGTATCAAGATTGGAAGTTCTCTAATCTCGTGGAATTCTAAGAAACAACCAATTGTGTTCAAATCCTCAACAAAGCCAGAATATAGAAGTATGACCTCTTTAGTAGCAAAATTAATGTGGCTAGAGAGATTGTTCACAGATATCAGAATCAAGATTTCAAAACCAATTGAAGTTTAATGTGATAACCAAGCGGCAATACATATTGATGCAAATCCAATATACCACAAGATAACTAAACATATAGAATTGGATTGCCACTTCATCAAAGAAGTTATTCAGTCAAGTTTGATTAGAACAAAGCATGTATCCACATCTGAACAACTCGCGGACATATTCACCAAGGATTTAAGTATCAACCAACATAACTATCTTATTAGCAAGTTGGGACTCACAAACATTCATAAATCCCAACTTGAGGCGGAATGTTAATGATAGTTATGGAGTATTATATCACTTACTTAAGTTATAATGTTTATTGTAACAATATCTTTGTTATTAAGTCTATGCAATTACTATTACATTGGTGTATATAAATAAAAACCAAGTGTCATATATTAGGGTAACACAAAAAAAACATTTAAAATAAATCTTGACTTTTCTTAGGCTTCAAGTTTTTCTCTTCTCTAGTTTTGTGTTCTTCTCTTCATGAAGCATCAAATAAAGAACCAATATACATAACTCTTAACATAATGAACTAAATTCGTTTTGAAAATATGCATTGACGAAAAATTCGTATGAACGAGCTAAATTTGATTGGACGAGCTTAGTCGGCCCATTAGTTTATTGGATAAGTTCATATTTTAAGTTTGTCGGGTCCATTAAACTCCATCGCATCTTAATAAATTGGCAATGAATCGATCGGGTAGGCCCATAAAAGATTTTTAAAATTATTATTTTATTTGATTTTTGATATTATATATTTTTTTTATTTTTCTACTTTTATCTCTTTTTATTTTTTTTATTTTTAATATTTTTATCATTTCTTCCAACATCAATAAAATAATACAATAACGATGTTATATCATTGTTTTTTTCCTTTATCTATCTTTTTCCATATTTTTTTATATTTATTTGCATTTTTCACTTTACTTTTTTCTCATTATGTTGACAAACAAAAATATAATTAAAAAATAACATAGTACTTTATATTTTTTTAATTGCCCAAGAATGACGGATGGATAAAGTACTTGATTTTTTATTAATAATGATATTATTTTACTAATTGACAAATATAATTTATTAATTTATTTATATAAATAAAATTATTTATATTTATTTTCAATGAACTAATAAATGAGCTATCGGACAATCTACTAATTAACAAATGGGTATCTGTTGGATATCAAACTATCAGGTATCGAAAAAAATGGCTAACAAATCATATTTGATTTGTCATATGTTGAGACATAATAATTTGTTGAACGAGATCAAAATGTGGTCAAATGAATTTGTCAGCTATTATATGGGGCGAACAATATATAGTCAAATTGCTTGACTTGATAGACATCTATAGCATTAGACAAGCTTATCAATATCGAGACTTTAAGTAAACTTGTTTTTTCTCTCATGAATTCGTATCATAAAATCAAATCGTAAAATTATAGAGTTTATATTTCAAATAAATTTATTATAAAATTATTAATATGTTATATAATATAAAATAAATATTGATATCTTAGATTACATAACCACTAATATATTCTCCTATAATGATAAAAACATAGATTCTCATTAATCTTAACTCTTAATTAATATAATCATTCATTCAAATACTTTACTTCAATAATCAAAATTTTGATAATAGTAATTTCATTATAGTTAGCATAATTCACATTCATAATTAAAAAATATAACATACTAACTATATTAATTTGACCCACGAGGTCGTATGACTCATAGGACTAGGATTCAATATTGAAAAATAAAATTTGATTTAAAATAAAAGAAAAAGATAACATATCATAATTAGTTCATTATTAATACCAACGAATTATAATTTTAGATCATGATTTGAGTATTTGCAATTTTTTCAGATTAATAGACCATAAATATGCATATTTGGCATATATTTATCTTTTTTATCTAAAAATTACTTTTTGAATCTTAATTTTTTGTCTAAAATATTGATTCTACGAGTTCAACAGTAGACTCTCGATTTCAACCGATTCTAACGAATCAATTCACGAGTCTATCGAGTCTACCATAAATTACGATTCTAATACGATTTAACTCGTTTCTAAGGGGTAGACTCTTAAACTCGTATGAGTTTACGATTTAAATCGCGATATTAATAAGCTTGGCATTAGAAGTCCCCATTTACCTCACATGCAATAAAGGATAGAGTGAGAGAGTTGGGAGGAGGGTTGATTGCTCCTCTTCAATAATTCAAATGAAAGTATGTAATGACTTTAAAAAAATAAATGAATAAAGAAAAATGGCCGAGTGGCCCGTTACACCAAATAAATTTAATTGAGATCAAAATTCCCATTAAACCCTACTATAAAAGCCATCATTTCTTCCATTTTTTTTTCTCTCTCTCTCCTGGCCTTCATCTCTTTCTCAATATAGATTAGAGTTTTGAGCTCTCATATCTCTTCCATGGAGGTGGATATTCAAGGATGATTTGAAGGAGAGAAAAGGGAATACAAGGGAAAAGAAAAAAAAGGACCTAGATGCTTCTAGATTAGAAATGAGTAGAAATGATTATCAAAAGGGAAAAATAAAAAGGGTTTTAGCTTTAGAACTGTAAGGTATCTAGAGGGATCCACTTCTCCTCCCAAATTTTTTAGTAGTATTTTTTGTAAGAATCAATTAATCAAAGGCTCATAGTTTTTGTACATTGAGTAAGGAGAAGAGCATTTGATTGATGGATCGAGCTTGCATGTGTGTGATTGATAAGATTGTATATGGAATTAGTTATCTTGTTCATATAGAATGTGAAAACCTAAGGGTTAGTTAGATTTGCATGCTCAAATGCAAATTGCTAGATTATTATGCTTATAGTGAACTTTGAATCTTAAGATTTATAAATGGTTAGATGTAATATTAAGGTATAGTCAAAACCTAAGTGTTTTATTGTTAGAATTGTATGCACACATGTACTATTTTTACTATTATATTAAAACCATAATATCTATGATGGTCACTGAGACCTAGGGTTAACAAATTGTTAAATGGAATAATAAGTATGATTAGGACTTAAGGATTATAAAAATCACATGCTCACATGCAAATGGTTGAATTCCCATTTTGAAACCCTAATGTCCTTCATGATTATGGAAACTTATGATTTATAATTGCTAGATAAAACATTAATATTTCAACATAATCTAAGGTTTATGGATATAGTTGCATGTACGCATGTAATCAAATGAGTGATATTTAGTGTGTGTGTGTGTGCGCGCGTGTATGTGTGTGTGTGAGAGAGAGAGATAAATAGATAGAATTCTAGAATTAAAATGAAAAATCAGCAAATTAGGGTACCAAGACATCATTTACGACCCATGAGAAAATCTTAGGCCATGAATTGATCATTCACGCCCCCATGATACGAATTCATGGGTCGTGAAGTTAAGAATAGGAAATAACACCCTCCATATTGATCGTGAACTCCATCTCGCGCCCATGAACATCTTGAGTTCACACCCGTGAAGGCAATCTCAAGGGTCATGAAGTCAAATAGAAGCAATCATCTCTATGTGGCAGTCATGAATCCCATCTTACGCTCGTAAACAATTAGGGTTCATGCTCGTGAAGCCAATTTCACGTCTCGTGAACAACATATGAATTATATACATTCATATGATGAATTTAGTTGTATATTGTTATGCTCTCATTTTCTATTGAATTGGATTGTTGATTTTGTAAATTACATTCCCTTCTTTTATGTTGAAGAACTTTAGTTTATTATTATAATCGAATTAAAACTCATGTTCACCCAATGAAAACCTTCTTTTGATGATTGAATTTCACATATAAACTAAATTGCATGCTCAACCATAAATATAACTAAATTATTTGATTGAATTGACACGGAGAAAGATTTCGCTCCATCATGCATTGTTGGATATATTGTCCACATATTGATTAATTGGCCCCAAACACGAGGACTTGATTATCTTCAGAGAAGTCACTAAGTGCACATGGCGACCCAGCCCTAGATAAATGGAAAAATAATCCCCCAACTTGATTGATTGATTGATTAATTGAAGCATATTGGACCATTGAACATGATCTAAAAGGTAGAATTGAGCATGAACTTATCGATTGAATTGAATTGAATTAAACAATGATAAGATTGATGATGATCATAATGTGATAAATCATTGAATTATAATTGAATATACTATTGTAATGTATTCTTAAAGCTTATGAACTATATATATTATATGTATATGTATATGTATATGTATATGTATATGTATATGTATATGTATATATTGATGAATTGTATGTTTGTCATGTCATCCCTCGTGAGATGGTGTCGACCTTTACATACTCATATCGGGAGATTCTCTTATGCACTCTGGATTCATGTAGGTGTTTCAAGATGATCATTGGTGACGACGCTACTCATGGCGAATGGTTGCACATGTTAGGTGTCATTGAGTCACTTGCATTATATTATTCTGTTGAATTCTTTTGTCAAGACTATGTTGGTCTTTAGAATTTAGGGTATAAGACTTGTGTTAGTCTATTGATGTAGTATATGACATCTACGTCGAGGATCACCAAGGATTATTGATGTATTTGGATTTTGTGTCCTTTAAATCTTTTGTAGAAGTTTTTGCTGAGAGATTAGATTATGTTTCTCAATTGATAGATGACTATATGATGTTTTAATTAATATATAAATATTATGTTTTAATTGATATATAAATATTATATTTTAATTGTTCTAATTGATATATTGATATTATGCTTTAGCTGCATGATTATGCATAATCGTCATGGTCCATCGAACACACACTTGTAGCACCAATGAGTCTTTCCCCTTATAGGATAAAGTGACGAGATTTGGGGATATTACATAGCACTCCCTCCACTCTCTTTAGAGCTTGGAGAGATCCGCGACATCCTCTCTAGTAAACTTTAGCAACTTAAGGGATTGCTTGAGAGATCAAAATGGGAAAAAAATAAAATTGAGGTAGAGATAGAACTTGTGTAACGCCCTCAAAAACACACTCTGCCCCATGACAGAGTGCACCTTAGGAGACGCTACGATTACTTACTTACATGGCATAAATCTTGACTTAGACATAGAGTTTGACTAGTCAAAGAAAGGAATACAATTTATGGGGACGATGAATACCAAATTGAATAAAAGTGGACATACATATAAACATGTGCGGAAGTCTGAGAGCATGACATTTAAGTCCCACATCTTACTAATTATTCAATGAGAAAATACAACTTAATGACATAAAAATATAAATAAAAGAAATGGACTTTAGTATCCATGTGCAGCAACATCATCACGAGCATCTTATGCTGCACGCGCATCCATCATCAATTTCCTGCAGAATTGAATTGCAGGAGATATGTACTTCCGTGAGCTATGAAGCTCAATAGGTGAACAAATCGAAAACCAAATAATGAAAAATCATGATATATCGATATAGGACATCATAAAGATTATAACTCGTGATCAGATTATGAATTAATCATAATAGCTGAATAAGGATTAATCTGAAAGAAAATGAGATAAGACAATTATAGATCATCATTAGATATCAGTAACATAAACATCATCATAATACATCAAGTGGATCAAAGAGTGGATCTTGCATCATGTCATACTTTCGATATTATATCATACTTTACTTTTCTTTCATTGCATCACTTTGTACTTTACTTTGACATCATTGCATACTTAAGTCATATGCACTTTGCTTTTTATAACTTACATCATATGTCCTTTGCTTTCATCATCATTGCATAACTTGCATCATCATTTATTTCATCATTATTGTTTGCCTCTTGGTTTAAGTTCGCCGTTATATTTAATAACTTTGTGACTTTGGGTGACTTTGCATAAGAGCG